>JAPYZM010002714.1:0-13042 GCA_030522845.1 Psyttalia concolor
AAATAACTTTCTAGATTTTTTTCGAAGCTCCGAAAAATGAGTCTCGTGTCCTTCAATTGTCTGTCGCAATCGGGAAATTAATTTCGCGCTGTGAATGTCATTTATCAATTCATAATTATGGATGTGATTGAAGTGTTCGAAATGCAATGATTGTAATTGAGTTCCGTTTCATTCATGCTCACAGCAAAATTCAGCATCGAGTAAATCGGACAGATCCGATCGCTCCGGGAGCTCCAGCACTCGTTCCATATCGACTGTCCAATGTGAAGTATGTGGTCGGAATTTTGGCTCCACAAGTATTAAAATTCACGGGCCACAGTGCTTAAAACGATGGCAGACGGAGAACGAAGGATTGGCAGCGGGCGAGAGGAAAAGGGAACCGCCGAAACGTCAGGAGTCCACTGACAAATGCTCATCCTCCAGTCCATTACAAGTACTGAATTCTATAATGAGATTTCTAAGTAATTTGCCTAATTACAATTACACTCGAAATATTCAAAAATTCTTCAATGCACTTTTTCATGTTTGCCAAAATATATTTCCTGCAACTGATGTTTCATGACATTCGCTGCAGGTGCGTGTACGTGTCTGTCGGCGTTCAGAAGTAGGTCGTTAACGAGTCGGGAAATATCGTGAAAAAGAATCTAGAGTGAATGTATTTCGGCACAGGAAAGTTATCATTCTGGCCAGTGGAAATTGGGGTTTTAGATTGTGGGATAAGCCTGGGGCAGTTGATGGGCGCCTTCGTCCGATTAAATCCAGACATATTCTACTTTTTACGTCCACTGAATAAATGGAAGAATCAGGAGCGGAGGAATATATCTCGTCGACAATTGTTTATTTCGAGTTCACGAATATTTTGCATTCCGATCTTGAGATAAATTTTTACAGATATGCTACAATTCTATAAAATATAATTTAATTTAATTATTAATCACAACGTCAACCGAATTCTTGTCAAGTTTCAGGAAAGATTGACTAGATTTTGACGCAAAAAGCTCTCGATTTTTTGTTATTAAATTGGAGTGTAAAATTATTATTTCCTCGATTTGTTATTTTTTTTTGTCTGGGGAATTTGGGGGAATCTGTGGACAATTCTACTTTCATCAAAACATTCCAGAGAAAAACCGTCACATGCTACATCTGCGGTCGTGATTTTGGCTCCACGAGCATTGAAATACACGAGCCGCAATGTCTGAAGAAGTGGCACATGGAGAATGGCAAGTTACCACTGAGCCAGAGACGCCAGGAGCCCCAGAAACCGGAAGTTATACTCAGCAGTACGTAAACACACAATATAAATTCCTCACCTTCTCCCACTAGCGATACCAACAGAAATACAAACTCCGTAATGCCAAACACAACATAACACCATAAGATTATGTAAAATATTCAGGATTGTACACTTGGTCAAGCGTTGGACGTGGGTTCAGTGACCTCCTGGATCGATTTACCCGAAAGCGTGAAGTTGAACTAGTGGGGGCTTAACGTCTGATCAAGAGGTCGTAATGAAGCACTCGGATTTGCCCAGACACGTCATCCAGTTGATAAATTACCCCAGCACTCATTCCACTCGGCGCAATTCATGCATTCATTAAAATCTGTATTTATATTCTCTTTGGAATAAAAAAAAACATCTCGTCTTATTGAAAATTGACATGTAAATAATTGAGGTGAAGTTGTTCTATCAATCGTCGATATCTACTGAGAATTATGCAATTTTTTTACTATAGATTTGAATTTTTTACTTTCTTTTTCATTTTGATTTTTTTTTTGACAATGAAATATTGTTAAAATTATATCAGAAGTTTTCTCAGTTTCCGGAGGTACTTGTTAAAAATGCTGTTTTAAAAATCACCGAATTACTCGTATTTTCCAACAAGACGAAATAAAACGAATGAGAATTGATAAGCAAATTGGCCAAGGTCAAACGCACGTTGTAAAATCGATGAATGCATGCATTAGCATGTGTATCTCGTGAACTCGTACGTGTTATATGTCACCCGCTACATATTCATTCCACTTTACTGCAGAGCCGGAACAGGTGAGAATACAATTTTCGGAATTCAGTGAATTCCGGGACAATGGAGATGGTCTAATCCTGCCTGGAGTCCTATGTCTTCATTAACTGTCTTAACCGCCCATAGAGGAGCAAATGTTGTACCTGTGCGTGAGGAGGGCTCTCCGCCACGGGAAACTGATGGATTATTTTTTTTATTGAAGACGTTTTCATCCAGTTTCAATTTAACAGCGGCCCCTGAATGTTTGATGAAATTATTAATTCCTGTTGAATGGTTTTTTCATTAAATTTTTATGTTCACAAACGAGAGATCGAATGGGTAAATAGAGTACGCAGCAGTGATTTTAATCTATTCGTACGACGCAGTTTCGTTCAAAGAGTATTTTTCTGTATTTTTTTTGTAGCAATCTGTCGGAGAAAAAACGGTGGGAATTTCGTTGGACACGTGAGATGGATGTAAATATTGTCATCAAGCCTGAAAGGGTAAAATAGGTCATATTTCGAAGGGCGCAAACCCCGGGGCGCTAGGGTTAATAGTTTTTGAGATAGCGTCCAGAGAGTACCGATTTTGGTAAATTTGGCAAAATACAAAGGGAAAGGCCAGACAGCCGACTGGCCGACCGGAGATGTCGTTGATAAATTGTTGATATCGATGCGACCGTCGCATGCCAAAATAAATTTTTAAACAATTAATTTTAATTTCTCTCTGTCTCCAGGCGCATCAACACCCGGAAACCCGGTGGTAGACTGGACGGCAACGGCTGAGGCCAGGTGGAAAAGCCACTTGGGCCAATTGGTGGCATGTAAAAACTGCAAAAGGACTTTCAACCCCGATCGCGTTGCGGTACATGAACGCACTTGCAAGGGAACACGTTAATCAATACCACCGACAGTTTGTTTAGTGTCCTCTCGGGTCAAGTGTTGCACGTCTGAAGTACGATTAAATAATACATTAACCATATTTAATTGAAATCACTGGTGTTAATTTATCGAATTAAATTCGGTCAATAGGTGAATTCTGACACTTAATACAGGCTCGAGTTCACCATTTGTTTTTTTTATTTAGTGTACCATTAATATCAATTCCAGAGTACAAAAGAATAATTTTTCACAGTGTAAATGATGAAGTAGTCTACAGCGCGTGATTGAGTCACATCGAGATTAATTGATTAATTAGCTGGGAACGATGTGTAATAATTAGCATGATTTGTGCTTTCACGAAAATATATATTTCTTTAGAAATCTTTTTCGATCGTTAATCATTATCGTCAGATGCTTATATTTAAAATACATTTATTTGTTTTATGTCTACACCTATATTTTATCCGTATAATCTTAATTGCAACAAGTGGCGTGGAGGATAGAAGATAATAGGAAAACGTGACGAAGTCGACAGGAAATTAGAATTTTTTTAGCACTCTCTGTAATTTTTTTTGGCTTGCTACATGTATTTTTTTTGTCATGAAAAATGCTCCATAGAAAATATTCTGAAGATAACATCCCGAGAAGTCGATTTGATTAATCAGATTTTTTATTTGCGAGACAATTTTCCGTAGATTTTCGTAAGTTTCCTATTAAATTCATTTCCGTTGGGAAACCGATTTTTTTTTTGCGGTTAATGTCGAAAGGGGATCTCAAATCGGACTGCAGTGTTAAAAATCTGGGATAAACATTTTTATTGGAATATTCTCGGAGTTAATCGGGGGAATATTCCAGAACATATAAAAAAAAAATTTAAAAACCTGGAAAAAAAAATCTGAGGTAGACATGAGGTATTTGTGGATGGATCAAAGTCTGAGTTCGATGTTGTCATGGGGAGTCAAGATAAATAGTGCAATGACATCATATTATGTATCCTCGGATATACAAAAACTGTCATCCTCAATCAAGGGCTGTTGATGACTTTTTTCCGGAACTCGTTGTTATTGACATTGTATTGTAATATGAGTTTGGCTGCTCGCCTGTCGCACTTGTCGTTAGCATCTTCAGTGCCAGTCGTGTTATTGAGTAATACTGCTTGATCAGTTGCACGAGAATTTCCTTGCATGTTACTCTCGACCCATCTCGGGGGTTGGTTGCGCGACATACGCGTACTTCCACCCCGCGTGGCCACCATAAAACTCGCGTGGGTTGTTGTACTGTGGTGCTGCATTGTGGAACCGTCTCTGCAATGAATGCAGAGGAAGACATTCTTTTTTCCATAAATATTAATTCGGTTGTTAAGCCAAGATTAAAAGACTTATATTGATTTTACCTGTATCGACGCCCCGGCCGTCGCCTCTTGGGCCACAGATGAAATGCTCCATAAATCAGTGGATTTACCAGACTATTTGACATACCGAAGAAGAATATTCCATTCTGCAGGTCCTCGCTCAGCTGCAAATTATTTTATTAATTTTCGGTTTAAAAAAGGTTTAAAAAAGGTTCCGCCCACCCTGATGCAATTTTTCTACTAAATCTGATTTAATTTTTTGTGTAAAAAAATTTTTAAAAATCGTTGGACGATTGTATTGAATTTTCTTCGAACGCTCCAGTGAGCCACGAATTCCGGTTGCATAAAGAGCAAGTTGTATTGGCTCTGAAAATTTTCTGACCCGCTGAGAACCACTCGCTGGCCATTTTCATCAAAGAATGACCTTTTAGTTCCACCGCGACACTCCTTAATACATTTTCAATGTTCTCAAAGAGAAATTGTACTGCCTGCACGTTCACCCCGAGGTAGTGTTCTCTATTTGTCGAGAAAATTCATAAAGATAAATCGATACGCAATAAAAGCACGTGCAGCTGTCGTACGTTATGGTTTTGCGGAAGAGAAATCAGAAGAATACTACGAGCTTAAAATTAAGCCGTGACCCGCCCACATCGCGTGTGCTCCAGATATGTAAGGTAATTTTATGGAATTCGGATAATGAAATTATCTATGAATTTCGGAGTGAACATTGGTGAAAATTATGCGCAAATTACCGTAGAGCTTAAGTAAAATTTGTTTATTCTCACTAGCAATTGTCTGGATGTGCGCAGAATTTTTGTTTGAGATTGTGAATTTTATTATAATGTTGGCTAATTTTTACTAAAAAAATTCTCTCCGTATATTGAAGAATCTGAAAATAATTGGGTGAATTTCACATAATTTTTTGCAGAACGAAGAGAAAGAGATTAATAAAAATTGCCAAGGGAGATTATTATATACCAAAAAATCCTTTATTTACATGCTTGTCAGGATTCAGGAAGATGAATATAACCATCATGCAGTAGTACGGCATCCACCAGATGACGAATGCAGCCACGATCACGATACTTATTCTCAGGGATTTGCTCTTAGCTCGATGCATGAGTCTCCGCCTGTTGACGTCTCCAGCGAGCTGATTTATCGTGTTATTATTAACGAGTCCTGACTTGAATGCCTTCTCACTCCCTGTGAATTAATTATCATTAGAAAATTTTAATTGTCACCGAGAAAATTCAACCCCTACAGATTCAATTACGTAACCATCTTTAGAATCTACAAGAAATTAATTCTCGGGTTGCAGTGATTGGAAAATTTTCAGTTCTCATTGACTTTCGGAAATTGGAATTTTTAGTGACAAAATTCCGTTTAATTCTATTGAAAATTGACTGTAATTAAAATATTCCAGAATTGCACTGGTAAATTCTGACAATTTTTTAACAGGCAACATTTAATTAATACGTACGGGCGATTGTGATAACCGTCGAGACATAGGTCGAAATTAAAATGGCGAGCGGCAAGATAAACATGAAGATTAAGCTCAGAGTTGTGTAAAGCTGCTCCTGCCAGCGCTCAGTGTAGAATCCATGAGTTACACATTGGGTGAACTCCTCGACGAAGGGCCCACGCGACACGTGAAAAATGACGAGCTGAAGTACAGATAAAAATTCAAGAATATTAATCATCGATTGCACTGCTCCAACTGTCAATTCTAAATTTATTTCCAGGACTAGAGAAGGTATTTTTCAAAAACTCTTGTAGAAATTAAAAAAATATTCACTCCTCGTTCGCGGTTCATTATAGAGAAGAGGAAATGAATTCTTCACGAGGGGAAAAATGTATTTTACGAAGACTCGAAAAGTTTTATCGCGAGGAAAAAACTCAAGTGTCCATTTTGTCTCCTCATCTCTTAGTCTTAATGGTCCTTGGAGGACCAATAAATCGCCTCTTACCTATCTATTTATGACTCAGTTTCTTTAGTTCCGCAATTTTCATGGCTTTCTCCCTTCGATTTTTATTGTACCGAGTGCGCATAGTAAAAAAAAATTCAATGACAAATTACCCTGTCTCGTGAGTGATGGTAACTACTGAAATTCAATTAGAGAATAAAAGCGAGATTGCCTGGAACTGGGACTATTGTATTCACTATTTTTATTCCCCACCGCATTCTCGCCGCCGCTGATAGCCAATTTCTGTATATCACAATATCTGGCGGAATAAATCTTCCGTTGATAACTGTCCGTCAATCTCAATCCATTGATGTCATTTGATTCCCATTGATTGCAAAAAATTGTTCTCATTTGATAGAATTGAGGCATTTACTTGGAAACATCACTCGATACCTCACTTCGTCTCCAGTAGGAATTATCGTTCGTGTGTCGCGAGGGAGATTCGGTCGTTATTATATTCTAATCATCATTATTCCCCCTGAGACCTAATTGCCGACAAATTAGATATGATGACCTCTCGTCTGCCCCCAATATGATAATTTTCCATGCCGAGGATAAATCTCAAGAGGTTCCGATGACTGAAAAACCCGCTTTTCGAACGTAAGTGGAGCAAAGTATAGAGGAGAGGAGGAAGCTCCCCGGGGGACACGTGACGAATATTACTTCCGAACACTGGTCTCTGAGTATATTCATGTCGAACCAGAAAATCTATATCGACGGTTGCTCGCAGATTGCAACGAAGGCCGTTCAAATTTTTTGGTTGAAAAAAAAATTACATAAAATCAATTATAACATTTTATTTAACCCAAAATTTCTGGCAATTTCGTCTGCGAAAAATCGTTGATGCTCCAATGTCTATTTTTCAACTGACAAATTTCATGATTTTTTTTTTAAACGATTCAGAATGAAATGTCGAGTGAACTTGTCATATCGTCCTTCAATTGCTCGACTCGGAAAACAAAACGAACCGATTTTTTTTCTTCAAACAGCCGCCTTCACTCAATTCCCCTCATTCTGTCAAAATTCATGTACAACTGGTCATGCTCTCGTAAACGAAAAAAAAAAAATCGAAAATATTGACCGACCCCAGCCATAAAGCTCTGCAAAAGTCCTCGTCCAGGAATAGATCCTCGTGAGTGTGAATATTCAAAATGAAACTCTGTTAATCCCCGGGCAGCATCCATTAGCCCTTCAATATTCCCCAGCCAAATCTCCAGTAACTTGAGTCAATTACCCCGCTAAAACCCGAGTAAACAATGGTCAGCCAGGCGAGGAAATCTCTGGGCCTAGTGATTTCAGCGATAAAGAACTTGCAGGAGAGAAAAGGTTCGAGTTGCCGGGCGATAGTAAACTACATCTCATCCCTCTGCGACATACCCCGAGATATCGCTCAGCGTCAGGTGTTTGTCATTTAATAAAATTCTAAAATGAAAAAATTTGTCTTCGCACTTCAGCATGAAAAATTGATTCATTAAGATAAAATGGGATGTCCTCAATCGTCGACAACTAGAGACCAGCGGAGGCAAATTTTCATTTATTTTACTCCTTATCAAGTTTTGCTATTCGTCCTTAAAATAAAATTTGTGACATGTCAGATGACTACGTCACATGCTACTATTTTATTGAATAAATAAAAAAATTCACCTGATTTTTTTTAGTAGAAAAATGGCTAGAAATATTCACGTGACGTATTTTTTTTAGAAATGAGAGACGTAATTTCTTAGCAGTTGAATAATTTTTTTTTTCCCATGACAAGATGAGACAGGGCGTGCTGGATGTGATGAAAGAGGGTAATAATTTATTCCTGCAAATTTCAGGTGTTGACAGCGCTAAAACGCGGTACAATGCACGGCATTTTGCGGGAGACAGACGGCCACTACAGTCTACCAACAGGCGCATCGACTGAGTGCCTCGAGGTGGCTGCACAGGAGTTGGGGCTGTTGTCTCTCTCGTGCCGGAAGCGCAAGCAGGAGGCGAGAAAACGCAAGAGCGAGGGGTGTGGTGGGGCGATGAAGATGAGTCGAAAGAAGTCCAGGGGACGGAAGAGAAGGAGTCGCAAGCGAAAGGCCTCTAGCCGTAGAAAATCCAGGGGCTGTGGAGTGGGGCACGGCAGGAAGAGGGGGGCGAGGCGGAGCAGGAGGAGCAGGAGGCGAAGTAGGAGGGGCAAGAGCAAAAGTAGGAGTAGGAGCAGGAGCAAGTATAACTGCGGGCCGATGAAATCGAGGAGTAAGCGCCGGAAGAGTAAGAAACGCCAGAAGAAAATGAAATCCTGCAAGTGCCCCTCGAAGAGCGAGCCCCGAGCGCCGAAGAGCAAGTGCGCTCTGAATTTCCCTGATTATATCGGGAAAAGGGACGTTGATCTGTAGAATGTCAAGTTTTTTTGCTCAATTAATTTATATGTAATTAATTAATTGAAATATCAGTCCATTTTTTATCTGAAAAATTTTTTTTGACGATTTGTAGAAAATTAAAAACCTTCATCGGAGGATATTCCCCAGAATAAATCAATAGATCGATAGAAATATTTATCCTCGTACCTCTGATTAAATATTTCCAGGCAATTTCCCAGTAACTCCATCATTTCGTGAACAAAGTGAATGCAATTGCCCAGAATTCCGTAAGTTGAACTGAATTTCTTCGCCGAGGGTGGAAACAGTCGATTAAAAACTTTCTCCCTGATATTGTTAGCCCCAGGACTCGTGTTTCCTAAGAAGAATTTAACTCCTTAACTGAGAGAAGAAAAAAAAAGTTGAACCTGATGTTGTATCATAATGGGAGAGTTCCATCGGGTCTGTGGGTGTTAAAGTCGACGAGTAATAAATTCAAGCGTATATAGATCAGTTATGTGAGTTATGAGAGAGAAATGGGACTTCCAAAGTTACGATTTAATGTTTAGATAGGTACGCTCGCTGCTACATACATGTAGAAACTCTTGTAATACCAGTATCGGGGGGAGGGGGGATTATCATTGGAGATACCGTGGATTCATTGAACTGTGAAAATATTTTGGACCCGTTTGAACTGACAAATGACACGTCTCATTTGTATTTTTCTTTCTATCATTGGCATTAATTTTGTCTGCAATTTTTTTTTCCACCCGCAGCAGAAAATTTTAATTACTCAAACGTGCAACTCATTTACTCAACGTGCACTCTATTAATGTTGAAGTAAATATTTGTTTATATCTCTAAAAAATTACTGAGTCGCAATGTAGGAGTTAAAAAATCGTAATTGACAATTCCAAAAATTTAACTTACGACTGGATTTTAGTGTGGGACTACCAATAAAATAAAATTCACGTATTTCAAGTGGACACTGAGATAATATGTTGCACTCAGGGTATGCGTTGTTATTCAAATATTTCGCACGTTGTGTTTTCCATAAACATGCCGCCACCAGCGTCGAATGAAAAAAGATCGGAACAGGGGAATAAAGAAAGCCGAGTCATACAAATGGGTATTACATACGAGAGATAATTCAAACAGCACTTGTGTGCATGCCCACGAGGTATTCACTGCTGTGCATACGCGAGTCTTGTATAGTTGCACCAACTGTCAACGCATATCTCCATTGAACTTGTTACGGGACACGAACGCAATCGCAGATCTAATTCTGTGTCGTGCTAACATGGTACCACTGGGACACTACGGGGAGCAACATTGGTTTATTAGCTGTGAGGGCGAGTGTTATAATGATATTAAGAGAAAGACATGCAGAGAAATCACAAAAGATTAAGAGTGGAAAAATCTGCTGATATCCCTCCATTCAAATTTTTTTCTTCCAAAATGTGGATTGGAGCCGTAGCGAATTTTTCAATTAATACAGCGTCGTATTATTTTGTTCATTTGCTATTGAAAGGCTTAGAATAAATATTACTTCGACGATAGTAAGATCGTTGAGATTTTATTGTAGTGCTCTCGAGAGATCAATATCAGCGCTTCGCCTCGACAAAGTAGCTAATAAAAATAGAGTCTAGAATATTTTATTCTTCGACGGAGACATTCTGCGTGGGTTGTAGAGAATATGGGCTTGTGTCCCAAAAAAAAGACTCCGGAGATGAGCTTTATTTACTTTACTCTCGATTTTACTTAGTTCAGGTACTAAGTGGCAAATTGATTCAGTTTCAAAGGAGTATTTCAATGAGCAGTCAGATGTACTGCACATCAGCAAATGTTATCCAGCCAATTTATTGACAAGAGACAGCATCTTTGTCACCTCACAGTTTTTTCATTCTCGACGTCACCTCGCAGCTGTGTCACTCAATTACGAAGTGAGAATTTGACAGCCTCATCTTGAGATATCCCCTGCCTCACGTGATAGCTTTGTCTGACCAATGAATGCAGGGGTTATAATTCGAATACTAAATTCATCATCGACGTGAGTGGAAATTGAATGGACCTTGTGTTTGACATCCGAGTCTAGCCACTCGCTTGAGAACTCTGAACTCAATTACAAGAGTCTGAGTATTCCTCCATGGTATCTGGTAAGACTGAATTTAATAATGATGATGGGGATACAGAGGTGATAAAGATTGCAGGAATTTGGGGATTTATCGCGGGAAGACAGGAATTTATTTAACAGGGGGAGACAATTATTTTTTGAGCATCTGTCAGTCTATTATTACGCAAGATCCGGAGGTGTAAAAAATGTAAAAAAATTCCGTGAATGCCGTGGGAAGGGTTCAGATCGAAGGCAGCATGTCAGGCAGAGTTTGACAAGACGTTGAAGAGTCTTGCCTCTATCTACAGCAACTGCTCGTACGTCGTAACTATACTCCATACGCACGAGTCGAGGTAAAATTGTTGTTTTATTGTTGTACTTTTGGGTGCGTGGTTTGTAATGTACGTTTGACTGCCTTCCAAAAGCCACGGAAGCCCCGGTTTCAACCCCGCTCCGCTGAACGTAAAGCACATGTTGGAGGTTGAGTTCTTTGGGATGCGGTCACCGGAAAATGGGAAGATGAATGAATTCCTGGGTGGGATACAGTGGAAATGGAAATTTCGGGGAGTGAATGGTGAAAAGTATTCTCTACAGAAGCATTGAAATTTTTAGATAGAGGATCTATTCGTATACAATGAGGATCTAGTTCGGGGAGTAGATTATTCATTGTCGCTGTGCACTGGTAAGCTTCATAGAAAAGAACTTTGAATTTAATGGAGCCTAATGTTTTTATTTAGAATTTTTATATTTTTTGGCGGATTCTATTGAAGAATTCTGGCACTTTAATACGCGCTTTTCATCGGTTGTGGGTAATTGTAATTGGTAGAGCTAGACTGTCCGTAAAATGCTGAATATTCATATTGAATAAATAAATTTTATATTTTCATTGATAAATTTAATGGGGAGAGTTGAATATTAATAGCCCAGATGAATGAAATTTTTTATCTAGAACATTCTAACGTATTTTCATTTTTCCTGCTGTGCACAATTTTCTCTCTCGTTAAAACAATCCAACATAAATATTTATTGTTATTCAGGAACGTAGTTTAGTTTTAATAGGAAAGTGAATTTTGTGACAATGACAAAGTACAAACAAAAAAGGAATGATTAATTAATGAATGGAAAGAAAAAATTAATAACAGTAACGGCGAAAATTTATAATCATCTTTGCCGTGCGGTAAATAATTAGATCTTTTAAGTCACCTGCGAACACCTTAAGTCTGAAAATCTCTTCAGCGACTGGTGAATGCGAACAACTTCGCAAATGAGTCCAAACAAGTTTCCCCAGTTTTAAATAATGCTGGTGCGAGTAATGAGACTTAGAGGCTCCGTTTGCACAGTGTGAAAAGTTTCTGAAAAGTCGCAAACAGACGACGAGGGGATTGCCTTAGGTTTTGCGACCACATCTGCTCTAACTGTTTGTTCATTTCACCTTCTATCCTCTAGCTAGACAGCGACCCGATGACGTATATCTCAGGCTGGCGAATTGACGTGGAAGTGCTGACCGCCCACATTCCGGAGAAAGCACAGATATGCAAATAGCGATGGGGATCTCAGGTGATTAATCCCGGCGTTGACACGACGACGAAGCTGGATTTCTATACCACCACTCGATCCTAGGTGGATGTAGATCCACCCGAAATCCCCAGAGCTTGTCCTGATGGAAGAATACCCTGACACGAGGAGCAGATTCTCTTCGTGCGTAGTCGATAAGAAAATTGCAGAATTTCAAGGGCGTTTTGTCACGATCCGTTTGAAGTTCTATGTTTCCTACATTTGACGAAGATCTTCTGATGATAAAAATTAACATGACTAGAAAAATTGCGAGGCTGCGTTGTTCATCTCCTCATGTGCTCCTTGCGGGAATGTTGTTAGGGATTTATCTGGATAGAATAGCGAAGTAGGATTTTTTACTTCTGAATAATACATCAAGCATCAGTTTTTTTTAGAATATAGAAATCTACTCTCTTGTCCGAGAATATATTTCAGATGCTTGACATCAGTATGCATTAGCGACAGCAGCCGGAACAAGACGAAGAGATAGTTCAGGGATGTTGAAAATGAAACGTAATTTTTTTACCGGAATGAGGTGTTCAATTCTTTTGTCAGGGGTTTATTCTGCCTGTGTATTTTTAAAAATGTTATTAATGAGTGTTGACTGGAACATATATCCCCAGATCAGAGCGCACACATTCGAATTTTTCTGGCAAGATTTCAACATCGAATGTGGCCTCTGTAGTTTCGGAGAAATCTTGAAAAAACCGAAGTGTTCTCCAAATTGATTAATTTCAATTGCGCTCTCCGGCATATATGGGCGTAAAAAAAATATTTCCAGTCGGTTCCTGAAGCTCCCAGTCACCAGATCTTTAGGAAATTTCCTCAGGAATCCAACGCCGTTGAGAGCGA
>JAPYZM010002715.1:0-15239 GCA_030522845.1 Psyttalia concolor
CATGTGACGACTTGCAGGCCTCGGGCCTTACAAGGCCCTCTTTGTTCCCGGTTAATTTATGACCCCAGTCGACTCCTTTTCCCAAAATTTTCCTCGACAATAAAATCAGTATTTATGAAAAAAATTGATTTTTTTCAGCTGAGAGATAAATCTATCACTCGTGTGTTGATAACAATTGCATTCTCCCCACGCAATTCTTTTATTCTGGAATGAAGTACACGAAATGAACAAAATTCACGCACTAGCTATTAAAAAATAATAATGAACGTCAAAATAGGCTGAGAATTGTATTAAAATTAAGTGATTGCGATAGTATTTAATTTGTCGGAGGAAAATTTTGGGAAAAGGGTCAATTGGGCCCATAAATTGGCTGGAGATAAAGAGGACCTTGTGAAGCCTGAAGCCGGCAAGTCGTCACAAGTGCACCAGAGAGGAACAACAAAAAAGCCCTGGCGACGTTGGCTGAGGAATTTTCAAAACAAATGACTAATACGTCGTCGAAGAGCTCCTCTGGGAAGTGGAGATCTTTCGGTCGGCTTGCAACGCAGGCCAGACGACATCTACCTTGCAACTGAGCATTATCTTGATGTCTAATTTTGATTGTTGACTTGATAGTTTATACCTTCCTCACCTTTCGGTTTAAATTAAATATTATATTGCTCTAACGGTTGTTCAGTGCAGTCGGTGTTGATCAAGGTAAGACCCTTTTAATAAAACTATTTTCTACAATCCATTGAGAAAGCATACAAAATACCAAGAAGTCAGAGTTCAGTAATTAGTCAGTTAAGGATTAGATTCCGCTGTTATTCTACATGTGCAATGACTTTAAATTCGCTGAATTCTCTGCCTTTATCAAATATTCGCTGACCTCACTACGATATGATCTGTTCGGTGGACGCACTCGACGGTTTCGCCGACGTTATTTAGATTCGTACGTCGCTCTACTATTATTCAGGAGTGCAGTCGTAAAACCATTGAAGTTAATTTGGACTATTCGTCATTTCTTACCGGATATCTTTTTTTGCAGCTCGAAACCTGAAGGTCCATACAGCCATGGGATATCTAGGAATCAAAGACCGGGGGCAAAATTTTTGTCAGGACCTTGTTGGAATTTACGCTTGACTATCACCAGAAACGCAATTTCGGGACCATTGGAGTGGCGATAACGAGACTCCTTGGACACCCATGAGTCCTATCAATTATTCAGTTCCCACCGTCAGTTATCACCGTACGTCGTCACCGATCGGTCAACTAGAAATATTCAGCGAACCCCCATCGCTTTGATTATCACCTTTTGTCGGAAATCCACCAGTAATATTTTTCATCATCATTTTTGTTTATCTTTACCCATAAAAGTTATTTATCCAGTGATTCACCCTTTTCTTTTGCTATACAGTCCACTAATTTCGACTTTTATATAGTATTAACCCTGATTTTCTCAATAAACGGACTTTGTCTTGGTGCTATAAAGCCGCTTCTCTGCGATCATCATTTCATTCACCAGTCCCAACTTTTCATTTCCGCCCATCCACCCTAGTCCACCGGTAAAAAGCTAACAGACCTTTCTTGTAGAGCGAATTGAGAGCTATGGAAAAGGTCCTTACAAAAATTTCGAAAGCACCCTTAGATTGGGAGAAATTCTTCAAAAAGCTGTTGAAAGATGAACCAAAATTAATTGGATAGACATTGTTAACGGATGACGAAATTACTGCAGTCGTTGGAAATTCTAGAATCGCAATTTATGTATAATTACCTCATCTTCAGCTCGCTCTGTACTCACAGTCGTGGAAAACGAACTCTATGCTCGAGTGATTTATTAATAATATCAGTAATATTAGTAATATTTTATTCTGCTCCTTACACAACAATTAAATAATCTTAACTAATTATTAATAATTAATTAGTTGCTTAAGAAAGTAGTTTCATAAATGAAATTAAATAATCGAAAAAGAGAACATAATTTTAAAATTTTGCATAAATTTTACTTTCCTATGAAATAACTATCACCGAAGTTCCGTCAAATATTTCCACTTTCAGTGAGCCGGGTTTTGAGTACTCTACAACAACTTCACCACCAGCTTTGAAAAAAAATTACAGAATTCGTAGCGCCCCTATCTTCAAGAATCCGAACGAGTCCAGTGCCAACAACAAACGAAAATTCCTCAAATCGATCGGTCCCAAGTTCTTCCAGTGTTTTGAAAGCCTCTGACAAGTGGTATTTCGCCCACACAATCTCCTCTCAATCGCCATTGTATCGCAGAATTTGACCTGAAGCGTCGAATAATGATTGAAAGTGGAGACTCGTCATTTCTAGCTAGTGCTTGATACCCCTGACACGGAAAAACATGGCAACGTGACAAAATGGCGAATGTCTACCCGTAGACGTCAAGGACGACAGTCATCTCCGGCAATCGTCGGCAAACAAAATCGCCCATCCACCTCTAAATCTTAACAATTAGTCTCAAAGTCTTGGTGAATCAATAGTGAAATAGATAAGAGTGAATTGATAAATCAATGCTGAGATGAATCTTCGTCGCGTCATTTATGGCGCCGCTGGGAAACTACGCGGTAGAAAAACGCAGTACGCCCATCACGGGCTCTGCTCACCATATTACTGATGATCAATGGCTTTATTCGAGAAAAAATATACGAATAAAGTGTTGCTAGATGATACAGAGAAGTTGACAAGTGTCATCGAAAATGCTAGGACTATTAACGGCCACACGGTAAAGTCTATTCAATATTTTTTTTATCTCTTTCGGAAATGGGGGATGTTGTGGAGATGTTGGGAAAACACTATTGACATTTGACATCTTGCCATTTGAGTTGATTGATCTTGGACCAATTGAGGGGTTCAACTCATCTGGTTGTTAGTGGAGTAAAAGTTTGTTCATTTTCTTCAGATTTTTCGTGACTTTTTTTCCAAAATATGGCGAAATAAATATCACTCGTGTCCATTAGTTTTTAAGACATCAAAACAATTATTATCTGTCGAGATATCGGTGCAAATTGCATTCTAGATTGGAAAATATAGAAATAATCAATATCGAACTTGAGTATTATTGGGACGAATGGGTTGAACAACATCTCCATAAAATCCTGAGGCACCATTGCTTGAAGAATACCTCCCCATAACTGATGGCAATTGTTTTTAGAATTTTTTTTCGCATTTTTTAGGAGTATGTGATTAGGACACAGCGAGGTCCACTGCCCGAGAGATCCTGGCGCGTCAGCAGACGGTACAATGAATTCGTTCAACTCAATTCAGCTTTATCCATTTCGGGTATTGAGTTACCATTGCCCCCAAAAAAAATCATTGGTAATATGGATACAGACTTTATAGCTCAACGACAAATTGGACTGCAGAATTATTTAAATACGGTACTAATGAATCCCATATTGGCATCGTCGCTGCCAATGAAACATTTTCTCGATCCTAACAACTATACGGCACCACTGCACGGTAATTTTATCAAATTATTATTTTTTTCGTTCTCTGTGAATTGAAATTGAGACAAGAAGAGCTTTTGGTAGATTTTCAAACCACCAGAAAATAAACCAACTGGATATTCTTGTGTAAGGCTAGAATTGACACTTTTCAATTAAAGAAAAACTATTCAAAATTTATTCATCCATTTTAAAGTACTTCCACAGTAGTTTATACTTGTATAGAATTTCGCAATATGCTAAAGGCACCAAAATTATTTCATTGGTTGCTGAGCACTTCAAAAAGTGATTCCTAGAATTCAAAGAACATTCACTACGCCATTTTTTTACATATGCCCATTCAAATTTTGAAAAAAGACGTAGCCAATGACAGCTTTTGCAAATTTCGTGTCTCTAGCATATTGCGAAATTGTTTACAACTATAAGCGCCTGCGGAAGTGCCGCAATAAAAATGTTTCAATTTTAGGAAATAAATGATTTATTGATTGAAAAAAAAAATTGTATGCAGATTAATTCCATTATTAATTTGTTCCAAAACATATTAATTTACTCGTAATCTTCGTCATCCGAACAATGAATGAATTTCTGACCAATTATTTTTAATTGGATCGAGGACAGATTGGCATTCAACGCATTTGGAATAAATGAAACTGTTTATTCGAAATATCCCTATGAAATTGAAAAATAAAGAATGAAAATATAAATAAAAATATTTTCATTGTAAGAAATGAAACATTTATTGCTTCGAGACCTACTCTTAGAATAAAATTCATCATTTATATGAACATTAATACACTCGTAATCTTCGCTATTAGAAGGATTTAATTTCTGACTACTATTGGTTGTTCGGGCCAACCATAGATTACAATTAAACTTTAATTTCAGAGATAGCATTGCAACAGGTGTCCCTAGCCCTCCGCAGCGATGCAAACTTCGAGATTGGCAAGCCGATCGTGGACATGGGCTGGCGATTGAGGAAGCACTACTACACAGTGAAAAACCGTCAGAATCCGAAGCAAGAGCTCCTGTTGGCATGGGTGGAGTTTGGACCAGACAAGCACCTCCCAGATAAGGACATGCAGGGAGTTTTCAAGAGTCTAGGAACCCTGAAACACACTAACATTGAGGGAATCGTTCATCAGCACGTGACAGATACAGGCGCTCTGACAATCAGAAACTTCCACCCCAATGGCACTCTGAGGGACATTCTATGCAACACAAAACCAAAGCAACCGTTCATCAAGAAGTACGGAAACCCAAAGCAAACGAAATCACTAGCTTCGTCGGAGATCGCGACGTACGCTTATCAAATATTAGAGGCACTCAGTTATCTCCATGAAAAGGGACTTCCTTATGGACATCTGCATACAGGAAATGTCCTCATTACTCCCACTGGTGAGTCACTGACTGGAGTAGAAGATTGAACATTATTTTGAGATGATCTTCCAGAGATAGGCTCCTTTTATCGCCCACTCTCTATCTGATACGCATTTCCCTTTAAACAGTTCTTTATAGACTTCAAAAAAACAAACTGACTACTCACTTTACGTTATAAATAATGTAAAATATATTGTCACTTCAATTTCAAATTTTTCTCGTTTCGTTGCTCTGCTTTTTTTGTTATGAATTTACATATTTATCTTGTTAATTACAGGTGCTAAATTACTTGATATTGAAAATGGATTGCTGGGCTTACCGACTTTCTACCGGCCTTACGTCGTCCAGAGGAGGAGGCTCCACGCGACAACACAAGTGGACGTTTATGCACTAGGTCACGTTTTGTACGAGATGTCATTTGGTAGGCCTCTACTGGAAGCCACCTGCACAGATCTACCGCACTGTGATGTGCACCTGAAGAATCTCCTTGAAGTGATCCTGTCCCCTGAGGCACTGAAACAGGATCTTCCCACTTTCTCGCGTCTCCTGGAGCATCCTTTCTTTGATAGTGCGAGACGAGGAGCGAATGCCAGTGGATCTGTCGAGAAACCTCATTTCAAGTTGAGTAGTCATTTGAAGGAGGCACTTTTGGCGGCTGCCAATAAGGCCGAGCAGAGACTGAGGGACGAGCAGAAGGTTGCCAGGCATCAGAAGAGACTCGTCAAGGTTCAGGAGATGATGAGTTCCGAAGAGGAAATGAAGAAGAGGAAGCATAAATTGGTGAGTTTGGCAGACTGACAATGAGGAAAAATTAAGTTAATGAATTTATATAGCAATTGTATACTATCGGTTGAAATAGCTATTTTATCGTAACTGTATCCGGATCGATCTAATTCCAATCTGTGAGGGTTAAATACAGGGTAAGGCAGCGAAAGAAATAATCAAAATTTTTGGTGGCAGAAAAAGGAGCAGAAGTTAGCCCAGGAACAAAAAACCTCAAGCCATCTTGGAACCAATGGAGTCAAGCAGATCAATGGAAAGAGTCCGGAGAGATCTGACAGTCCTACAAGCACGTCCACCACGACCAGTGTCGGTACCCTGACACCTCCATCGCATGGTAATATCTCCGTCATTTCAATAATAATAGCAGTCATCTTACATTGAGCTTCATAATCCACATCTCATATAAAAATTCAAACTCATATAAAAATTCATACAATTTAATTGGTTTCGGTATCCCTAATAACGATTAGGACTTTACTCTCTTATGAATTGTTTTAATAGATTGTTTTTTTGCGTGCCACTAACTATAACATTTCGAGATTTTTTCCACTGGAAAATTCATGAAAATCTGAAATTTGTTTTTTTTTAACGTAATTCACGAGTTGATGTCAAATTAATTATTGTGGAATAATTTAATCGAAAATTCAAGTACTTCAAGTACTTTCTGACTTTCTGACTTTCTCTTCGTTCAGAAATTGTCGTTTATCTGGAAATATACTAAGCTACATAAGGACTTGAAAATTTTGTTCTAAGAGTTTATAATGAAAATGTGAAGAAATTAGGTTTGCAGTTCGAAAACTCGTCATCATCTGAATAATGATTACTCCGGAAAATTGCATAACTTGACTCATTATGTTTTATCCTTTCCCTGTGACATGTCCCTCATAATAATCATCTCAGCATTTTACCAATTCATCACTATTTGAATTTCGATTCAGCTGGACACAAAAGTTGATGGCGCGTACTGCGCTCGATTATGACACGTAGGTCATCAAAAGGTGCTTTATCACATTAAGAATAATTGAATAATTGCAAAGCATGGATTGAACTATTGATTTTTCTCTTTAACTTCTCTTTTCTTCGCCTTTTGTAGACTTTTTACGGGCCACTCAAATATTATGTCACGTATTTTTTCAACTTTTTAATAACTCCTTCCTCCCTTTCTCCCCCCACCGCCACCAGATTTCCCAGCACTGCCTAATCAGGTGACGTAATATTTGAATGACTCCTTAGATTGATAATTATGTACTTTTATAACGATTATTATTTATGTTTCCATTTTCAAGGTTCTACCGAGCACCAAAATCAAGGCCATCCTTTGAAAAACAACAATAACATAAACAACAATGTGGGACCTCCGCCGCCACCGATGCCAGTGCCATCAGAGCAATCAAAGAGTCAACCAGCAGGACCTCCAGCTGCGAATGACAGAACTGCACTGCTCGGTAGTATATGTAATTTCAATAAGTCTAATCTCCGCAAAGTCACCAATGGAAATAATTGAAGATTGATAATCTAGCTTTAAACAAATCTAAAGGACGAATTGATAATTCAATTGATCTGCGAGGGGAAAGTGGAGAAAGCGGATGATTGTCAGAACTTCAAATCCATTATTTTGTGGATATCTTGAAAACTATCGATGTTAAAGGATAATTTCGGAAAAGTTCTTTGTGGAAAATTCAAAATTAAACAAAAATGTCATTTTACAGTTTTTTCCCGTTTATTTTGAGATATTTCAGATGACTCTATTATAAATTTTGTTGTCCCTAGTTGATCGAAAAATAACAGAATTTTATTATACGAAGTAATTACTGAATTGTTTCTACATAGATTTTTTGGAAAATAGAATCATCATTGAATTTTTCTAAAAGTGGTCATTCCAAGATATTCACAAAGAATCTGATAATGTTTTTGTTCATCTCTCTTCCCCACTTCCCCACTAAAATAATTATTTGAGGGTAAACATTCAGTGGCCTAGACGTAGCCTGCGTCTTTAGTTTCCATTCCAAAAACCGTTAAAAGCGATAGGTACCTAAGAGTATTATCCCGAGTGTTAAGTCCCTAAAATCATGTGCTATTAGATAATCCAATAATACCGAAAACTCCAGAAATTTAATGATTTCGCCAAAAGAAGTTGAAATTATTTCCGCTTGTCTTCTTACTTTGTACCTCTTACGTTTCACAAGGAACCTCATATCGAAGTTAAGGATTTAACGTTTACGTTGCCAATTAAGCTTTTGTAAATAAACAGTGAAAAAGAAATGTTTAATAACGAGATGCGAGGCGCGATGAGGTAAAACGTAAATTAATATATCGATTTTAATAATTGTTATATTTCCAGCGTCAAATCGAGAGACGAGGGAATGTATAAAAGAATATTATTCTTCTGTTGAGTTAATCTTATTTTGTCGGATGAAAAGACCGAGGTTTTTATGTAAAAATACATGAGATATATACACGTGGAAGGAAAAGTTATATTAAATAAACACGTGAAGTCAAACTAAAAATAAAAAAAAATCAACGTATATCAGTAAAAGGATTAAATAAATAAGAAAAATGGCTGATTAATGAAAATAGTTGTCATCTCCTTGTACTTCGGATATTTAATAATGTTCATATGTCAGGGAATCACTCCTTTCACGTCATAAAATTATTTTTGGAGCAATGGTAAATGCAAATGATGGTCAAACGATTGGACAATGTTTGGAGAGACAACTCGAAGTTAATTTTTGTATAATTCTGATGCAAACGCCTAATCCATACGTTAGAGGTCTAAAAGTTATGGATAAAAACGAAGAATTTGTGCACGAGAATTAATTAATCATTGTTTGGTGTCATCGTTTTGTTGTTTAAGCGTTTAAAACTGAAAAAATTGTATAGTGGAGTCAATTTTCGAAGGGACATCAATTTTTATTCAAATAAAAAAACAGTTTGACGCCTGTATAATTCTTTAGTTTGACGTAGTATTAATAAAAGTAATTTGTAATTGCTCTTCTAGAGTGAGACTTTACTATTCTAAAGTTTTTCGGTGCACGAAATTCTTCGCGAAGATCTATTCATTTTTTTCCATGAATTTATTCTTCACGAAAATATATGCAAAAATCTGATAACAGGAATATTTCTTGAATATCAGAATTTTTTTCCTCCGAATATTTCTGGCATAAATTGGCTTATCAAAAAACCTTGAAATACCTTTTTGCAGATGTATTGAACCATTTATAAAAAGAATTTATAAAAATTTGGTTGCAAAATTGAATCATGTTTACATTGATTTTTATTAGATTTACAAAAAAATACGTTCGACATTTGGGTTTGTGGGAATTATTTTGCAAATATTTTCATCATCAGTAGACGCATCTCTAAACGTCAAGAGACGGTAAAGTTCTCTGACGTGGTAGAGTCATTCATAAACAAAATAAGTTCAATGTTGTGTGCTGTGAGTCGTCTTTTACGTTTTTCAATCAATAAATGCCAACCTAAAGTTGCTTGGAAGAGTTAAGTATGTGTACAGATCTCACATTGACACGTTGAATCATCAATAGATCGAGTGATCGGTTTACAAACGGAGAAAACATTGACCAGGATGTGCACGTGCCAAGGAGAAGCCCATCGGGACGGTGAAATTCGAGTCGTTTGCGTGAATAAATACAAATCATGAACAAACACGTGTTTGACGACGTTGTATGTGCTGTGTATCTGAACTGTGAATATTAAAAAATACGTAATATAATCCTGTTTGCTTTAGACGTTGTATCTTTATTATTCCAATTAAAGAAATGGTTTTATTTTAATTTTTTCAGTACAAGAAATTCATTTTCTGATTTTTTTTTCACAGCACGAGATGTCATGTGATTTATATGAACTACATTTTTACATTTTTCTATTATTTTTTGGGGATAAATTTAGCTATGAATATTTGGTTAAAACAAGAAATAATTTCAAACAATTTGGATAATTTATTCTGAAACTTTCAAGAGCAGTTTTGGATGCCCTGCTTCGTTTCATTGACACTATTACCCACTTCTTAGTGATTTTATTTATAGAAGCATCTTCACCTCCTAAATTCTAGTGCGATCTAGGCACATCAACGTAAATGATTTTATTGCAATGATTATGCTGCAAATAGCTCAAACTTTTTGGTTCATATAAAATATCTTCTAAAAACTTTTTCTCTAAACGAATTAATTTTAAAGGTAATTACAAAATATGAGTTCCGATTTAAAATTTGTAATTCTATTTCTTTCGTTTGGGCTTAGACAAGAATGTCTAGATTTTTTCGTGAATCTCACACGAGCGACAAAAAAACTTTGGACATTTTTCTTTGAATATTTGGAGATAATTAACAAAACATAAATTAAACAATTTTCGATATTTTATTGATTATCGTTTGAAAATATCGCTGAAACTATTAGTTTAAGGGGAAAATGCCTGCGGACTTTTTTGTTAGAAATTTTGAGGACTACAAAAATTCTCAATGACATTTTCCTCCAAAACAGTTTATTTTTAAAATAATCTCAAAGAAATGGATTGGATAAATATCTATTAAATCACGAATAATTCTATAATTATTGAATTCCGTAAAAAATGCATTTTTGTTGTCTTCAAAATTCTCTACAGACATAATTTATTAAAATTCTCCCATAATTTTCATAGCTCCAGAGATATCAGTAATCCAGGCTCAAACATAAAAGTATTTAATAAAAATAATGTATTGAATTAATTTTATTTACATTGTGGAGACGATTAGGCCTCTCATTGAATACGACATCTACAACAACTGTAGCTCTAATGAATTTAAAACGTAATCAATGATCAATCACCTGTTTTGATGGCTCTCAACCTTGTGACACTAATAGCATAATTTTTTTTTTCGTCTTGTTCTCTTTTTTGCTCTGTATTCTGTCTTCTCTATTGTCTTTGCAATCCATGTTGATTCTTATGGTCATGGAGGTCTATAAAGATAATGAAGGTTAAATATGGGCGAAGCGTCATTGATCATTCTTGAGTGTTCGATTTTTAATGGTCTTTCAATGATCTTTTGTGTCGTGGACGTTAAATTAAAATTGATCAAATTTAATTCTAAGTTGAGTGACGGCGCGAGCCGTCACTTGGACGTCAAGATTTAACGTGCAGGTCCTCTGTGGTTGTTTTTAACCTGCAATAACAATTAAAAATCATTAATCAATACTAATTTTATTGTAACAAAATGAAAAACAACGCATTTTTCCATTTTTTCGGCTGTAAACATCTCTGGAAGGATTGGATTTATAAAAAAATGTAAAAACTAATTTCGTATGGCCGACAGAAATATTCAAACCACTGGCTCGCTGACATTTTTTTAATGCCTTTATGTAAAAAAATGTTCACAAAAATAACGTCCAAAATTGATGAAAAAAAAATCCAGGGAAAATTGAAAAAATTGTAAGTAAGAAAATGTCTAAAATCAAGTAAAAAAGAAGTTCTCTTGACGAAAATCTATTTTATTTACCTCAGAAGTTCCTCATCGATTCGATCGGTTATGGCCTTTCTAATTTGTATTTCACTAGCATTCGCTATCTTCATCTCCTTCAACATATCGCTAAAGTCTATGGGCTCTCCATAACAAAAGGTCACACGTTTTCCAACCCTTATCATGTACGGTGGTTCATTAGGTAGAATTTCATCCATTCCAATGTGATAAATTGGCATAACTATTGGCATTACTGGTGATTCCATTATTAATCTTCCTACTCCCCATTTCAACCTGCGAATTTAAGCTACTCTGACTCTTATCTCAACCTGGATTATTTGCCAGCTGAAACTGGCTCGCAGTTGATTGATCGAGGACATCGAGCCGAATGGAAGAGTCGCAAATCAAATTTTATTGCAAATTAGGCGATAATTTTAATCTTTGCGGTAACAGGATACAATAGAATGCAATATTTTAACCTTCGCCGTTGTTATCAGACAATAATGGTCATAAAAATGGGGTCTTTAACAATTTCGAAATATATTTTTTGCAGAATTTCCTTGAATTTGGCAAATGTCTCAACTATTTTCTTTCCTTTTTCGAAAAAAATGACCATTAAAATTTTTAATTTCTTGTTCTATAACTACGAAAAGGAAATGTATGAGAATAACGTTCTCAAAAAGTTCATAAACCCCTCCTGATTATTCAGAATGACTAATAAATTCTTGAAGTATTACATTCTGTTTATAGAAGCTAGTGTCATCGATATCTTTAAAGACAGTTCAATTTATGATCATACATACTCCTATCATTATATCGCAAGTCAATGGTTTCAGGAAAAAAACATAACTAACCAAAAATTCTTGACTTTTAACTGGAAAATTCCTCGTTAGTTAGATGAATTTGTAAAATTAAAGTAATTCAAAGTTTTCAAAAGCGTAAACAGTCCATGGACAGCGGAATGTAATTTTGGTTAGAGAAATTTCCCGGACAACAAAATTCGATAATTTGCCGCAATTTATCGGCAAAATGGCCCTCTTTACTGCAAATATTTGAATTATTGTTTACTGGGTTGTGTTTCCACTCGGCTCGATTGAATAAAAAATCAAAACAACAATTCAAACCTAATATTTTCCTTGTACATATTGACTTTTCCTTCCGGAAAGACATGCACCCAATCCCCACAGCCTAACTTCTCAAGGCAGAAGTTGATGGCTTCTTGGTAAACACCATCACCCCTAATTGTAGGTATACACTTTCCCAGCATGAAGAAATAGGAATGCCACACGTTAGTGAAACAAATATCGTGTGCAGCTAATGACCATCGCATTGTCCTCCTGCTGAGCAGATGTCGCAGGTCCAGGGTAGCTGGAACAACCGATATTATGAGAGTCAACGACATTCATTTCCCATCAATACATAATGCAGGATTACGTCAGATTGGATAGAACTACGTCAAAGAATTCTCCCTCAATCACAATGCGATTCGTCCAGTCACGTTTTTTTTCAAAATCGCATTCGTTGTCATATTTTTGCATAATCCAAGGTAAAACGTCAGGTGAATACGGAAGGTGAATGCCAATTGATGGAGATGGAGATTTGATTGTATTGAATTAATTCGAGGAAATAGGGGACAGTTTTTTGTATTGATTGAATGGATAAAACGTCATGGGTCAGTGTAAGAAAAAGGAAGCCGGTTATTATTGATTGATAAGAACTATTGGTCTTTCAAGAATAATTTTATATCATGAAATGAAGAATGAAGGAAAAGAAGAAATTAGCTCAGGACTGAAGATGGAGTTCCTCGTGAATTTAGTGAATTCAATTTTTTCTGAATATGCCTACGAATATGGCAAAAAATATAAAATAGACCCGTTGACATTTTTTTAAGATCAAATGGTCAGTCAATGAAGATTAATTATTACTACAGATAATTGCAAATTATTGGTGAGAAGTTTATCCCTGTTAATATGTCTTTAATGTACGCTCTTGAACTCACTTTCTTCGTTGGAAAATATTAACAAATCCTCAACTAATTCTTCACTCAAAAAATTAGGAAAACTGTTGCCGCAATAAATTACGTTAGTCATTAATAAATTGAAGGCGAGGAGTAGATTTTCTATTGGGAAACGTGATTGGCAAATCATTTTTAGAAAATCCTAAACTTTAGTTGAGAAGTTCAACAGAATCCTCTCCAACAAAATTAATTCACTGTTGTTCCTAACCTAGTGCATTGAAAATCGCAAAAACCTCTTCTTATCTTCTTTATCTCGTTTTTATCTCTGGTTTAGGCGATTAACCCCACGATAAACTTACAAGTACGATCCAAATACCAAAAGGCGTGATTAGAAAACGTCTAAAAATCGGTAAACAACTTCACAATTTATTCATTGACAAGCCTGGAGAGGTCTAGATGTGGAAAAATGTTCCAAGAAAGATCAATTATTCTCTAAACTACGAAGCTTCAAATAATAATAACTGTCTGTTGAATAAGATATTGTCACTGCAGTCGTATCCAACGACCTTCGGACGTTCAAACTACCAATAATATTTCCAAGAAAATTCATTGGCCAGAGTTCCTAATCTAGTATCTGGAAAACTACCTTACAAAACCTTTCGAATCTTCTTCTTCTTGCTCTCAAATCTTCTCTAATGAATTAATCCTACGATAAAGAAAAACAGCTTCAAAATAGCAAAAGTAAAACCATGGACATTTTCATTAACGAATTGAAAAAAATAGAGATCTCTAGACATTGGAGAATGTTTTTTAAAAAAAAAATCATTCTCAACAATTGTAATCTTCAAATAATAGTAACAAATGTCTATTAAATAAGAAATTGTCAGTGCAATGGAGTCTAGCCGACCTTCGAACGTGTAAACCACAAGCATTTCACTTTTCTTTCCTCATTATTCACCTCGCAAAATGAATTTTGTCCTCCGTCCAATCGGTCACATGGACTGTTTCACTCGATCTTATCTCATGAATGACACAACTCTACTTACCCCATATTCCTGGATCATCGAAGCAACTGTGATGATTGGATACTGTAATGAGTGGGACATTCTTTGGTCTCTTGTCCAAGGCCTTCTCGATTAAATGTTTATTGAAGACTGTCGTTTTATTCAACCACTCTGCACATATAAAGAATCATTGTCAATGAAAAACCAATTTAATCAATAGATTTTTATAGAATAACATTAAGAGAAATTGACAATAGTAGTTGAAAAAAATCAGTATTTATGAGTAACGATAACAGAAAACTTTTCGACTAGTCATTGCCACAAATAATTTTTCCGCAGAATCTCGACAATTGTTTTTTAGAGGCGAGGGGGGGAATAATTTCCGACGATTACTCACGGATAATTATCTTGGAGAATATTCCAACAGCGGCGAATGTCAAAGAACTAGCGAAGTGCCAGAGTATCGTGGGCCGCCTGAGTTTTGGAATAATCCATGTTATGTCGTAATTCATCTTACATTTGTTTGTGTATGCACAGTAGAGTATTAAATGCACCACTGAACGAGGTTTTCGCACTAAGGTTGTGGTTGCACTAGAATTATTCTCCCGGGAAAGATTTTGTGCTCTTTCGTAATTCGAGACAGCCATCGTGTCACGCCATGTTTTCTGCGAGCACTGCTGCCAACTACGAGGGCTGGAGGATACAGAGTCTGGGTTGATGGTTGGACGGGTGGCGGTTGGTGCCCCTGGCGCGGGATTTTCAGTATTCCCGAGGCATCTGTCATTGAATTACTCCGTCCAGAAATGGGTAATTCAATGACATTGCGAATTTTCTCACACTCAGTTAAATAGGCATATGAAAACCATCACTCCATTGAGCGTCGAGGTGTTCACTTGGTCAAGTAACGGTCGATGCGTAATTCCTCTCGACTGTCCGTCGACTGTCCCGCAACCAAGGATCGACAAATGATTGACGAGTCATCAAGCGAGCTAATAAATCAATGAGTGGATGGGTTGTCCCATCGAATCACCATCGAGTGGATAGATCACTCGACTGAGGGCTCGAGTTCTGCACTTGATCGAGTATTGGTTAACCATCGGAGAAATCTACTAACCATCCACTATCCATCGGCAGAATAAATAACTCAATAAATCGAGTTGATATCTGTTTGGGAAAACTTTAAACCGATATTTTCAAAATAAGTAATTTGAGAGCTTGCAGT
>JAPYZM010002717.1:0-13036 GCA_030522845.1 Psyttalia concolor
TTTATATCACGAGCCGAAGGCGAGTGATATAATCCCACGAGTCAAAAACCACTTTTTTCACGTATTACGAACAATATTTTTCATGTCAATGTGTCGGAAAAGCACTTTTCAGTCACTCGACGTGAAGCAGACAGTGACTGAAAAGTTACTTTTCCGACACAGCGTGATGAAAAATGATTTTCGTAATTATGAGACTTACCATCACGTAATGTCTCTGCACCTCAGTCTTCTCATTAACCAATTTCTCGTAATCAAGTTTCAGTCTGGAAATAAGAAAAAAATATATATATTTTTTAATATTTATTTCATGAATTATAAACAAGTAAAAATAATTAATGACTCGAATTTCAGGAGACTGATCCTAAAAATATATCTCCAAGTCCTTAACTAAACAGGAGAAATGAGAAATGCTAATACTTACGAGTGGTACTGCTGCTGGATGAAATTGAATTCCTCTTTGATTCTTTCACAAGTATCAGCAACCGTGAACTTTAGACCGCCCGCAGCCGTGCCGCTTCCACCGCCACCCTGTCAACAATTAAAACATTGAGAACCTGATTAATTTTGTCGCGCTGGGGTAAGAGATATTGCAATTGCAATATCAGTCGAGAAAACGAAAAATAAGAAGAAACACCTGAAGATAGTTCGAAAATTTATTTTCAATTTTTTCAAGAAAAAAAACAATAAATGATTTTCAATTTTTTTTATTGTTTCTTTTTTTATTAAGACTGTTGTAGAATTTATTTTTACTGGAATGAGAAAAATTCTACCATTGAAGGGTTACAACTGATGCAAAAATTAATACGGAAGCTAAAAAAGATTTACAATTGCAATTACAATTTGTCATAAAAAATCATTAATATATTTTTAAAATTTTAAATACTTTAAAAGTTGAATCGATTGGGACATTTATGGATTATCGCTTTTACACATTTATAGAGTCACTAAAATTTTTCATTAGGAAACGCAAATATCCCAAATATTGTTGCTAAATCAACGATGGCTGATTTTAAGACAACAAAATAACTTTAAAGAAACATAACATTTTTGTGACGCATGGAGGAATAGCATAAACCATAGAAATTGGAGGGAAGAACTACTGGAGGCATTCAAAGGAAGAGATAAAGGGACATCTGTGCAAGGGACTAGTGCAAATAAAAAAAGTGTTAATAAAATATCATGAAGAGACAGACTTTGACCAGTCAAAGACAATCAAATAAAACAAATTATACAAATGTACCATGGAATATTCATATTAATTGAATTAACTATACGTATTAACGCTCGAGCACTCGCGCTATGGTCTCCGCGCCGTCTTTTTTCTAATTTCAGAATATACCTTAAAATATGAGGAATTAGGCTCTGCCTTTTTACAAGTTCCTCAAATAATGTGTTCTGATGAGAGTATACACCCCTAGGTTGCCCTAAAATGACTAATTTTTTTTTAATCAATTTTTTTTGGTCCGCGGCAGGCAAAAGTAGAGTACTCGCGTGGTGGGAATTTGACGAGCAGTGTTGCCGACTCTCATGAACTTCTCCAGTCTTCTTCTTGCCATATTTATTATATTCAAAGATAGATATACGTTAATTATCTAGTGATACTTATTAAACAATATCAAAGATATTTGTGCCTTCCGAAGATAGAATAAAGAAATAAAGAAATCCAAAAGTTGTAGCTATGAAATCAGTTTTCAGAGGTATATTGCATCTTGCAGGAGAAGGAACCTCAGTCTGTATCCCCACTATACCTAAACTCCGCTTTTACTGGTGCTCCCCACCCCTCGAATCCATATTCCTTCTTTTGCGAGACGGACTTTATATTTGAATGCCCATCTCTCATATCATGCGAGCACGTTGTGGCAACGTTGCACTCGAGAATACACGGGCGGTGTGGCGCTTGCCACGCGAGTAGCGATATTCGGCCAAGAGGCGCGAGTACGGGAGGGTTAATTTCGATTCCATACAGAGATGTATAAATAAATAATTACATATTTTTTGGAAAGCGCAATTCGGTTCGTGTGGATGTAAAACTGTAAATCTATCATAAATTAACTAAATTCGAATTCTAATTCATAACATTATCGAACACTTCACATAAAAATTGTTTTAATAAAAACAAAAAACAATTTTTAAATCACGAAAATCTTGAATTTCTTTTTGAATTCAAAAATCCAACAATTTTCCGTAATTCCCTGTAGCGTAGTTGGAAGAGTGCCGGACTCGTAACGCGGAGGTACCGGGTTCGAGTTCCGGCCCGGGCTCCGGAATTTTTTAAACAAAAAAAAAACGAAAATCCAACGATTTTGCATTGGAAAAATTTCAATTCATGACAGATTAACAGGAGAACGTACAATTTTTCCTAAAATTCCTTTACTTTCCTGATTAAGAATTCAAGTTATTTAAATTTCCTGGGAAACCGAAAATTTCCTCATCATTCGGTGCAAGTGAGTGCACAAAAAATAATTTCCAACCCATAAATTCCCAATCAAACCACAAAAAACAAATACTAATAATAGAATTTAATTGCCCCGATCGTCCTCACCCCAAACGGCCATTGTTATCACTCCATCACCTCCGCTCAATGACGAATTCGTCCGCAAAACCGGGATACGTTACCCCCATTGATTGCGGAACCGAAAGAGGCAAATGGTTGAAATTTCAAACTTTTCGTCAGTGCACGCGCATTTACCCGACGGTGAAAATCATTTGGCCACTTGTTGATCCGCATAGAGAGCCGAAGAGGAGAAGGGGGGGAGGGCAAGTAGGGGTAGACCGTGATCCCGGGGGTGGGTTTTCACAGGAGTCAGGAAATATGCGATTGGGGTCACTACAAGAGGGGGAGAAAAACGAGATTTTAACTTGTTGCAATCATCAAATTCAAGTCATCGAATTCAAGCTGACCCTCACCCTTTTTTCAATACATCGAAAATATAAATGCACCCCCACTAGCGAATTGTATTACACAAAAAAAAATTATCGAGATAAAAAACATACGGGAAGAGGAAAAAAGTGGATTTGCAGTTTTTTAATTTGTTTGGGATTGGAAAAAAAAATGTGACAAGGGAAAAAATATAATTCAGGGGAAGAAATAGTAAATGGGTGGATATTCGAATTTTCCATGCCCTCAATCCTCCTCCTTACGCCATTTAAAAAACGTGAAAGGGTTGCATTAACGAAGAAAAAAAATGTCGAGGGAAAAAACATCACGAACTTTTCAATTTTCATTTCCTTGAAAATCGATGGCAGGCAATTCGACGGACAATCAACCGGGGACACAATTTGATTAGTGATTGTCATCCCTCGAATTTAATTTTTTTTTTTGTATCCCAATGAGAGTTCAGTGGAAATACATGGATATTTTTTTTTTAACTCACTGGGGCTCGCGCACTCTTTCTCTACTCGTTTTTTCTGCCGTCATTCGTTCGATAGGGGTTGCAACGTCACTGCAATTTTAACGACAATCTGTTCGATTATCCACGCCTTCGATGTGAGAATTTTTGGGGTTTTGGCGGAGGAACAAAGAGAATTCCATAATTTAAGGAATTTATTTCACCAGCGAAAGATCCAATTCGATTTTGGCCACCTGAATTTTTATCGAATATCTCCTAATGTAACGAAAATATCGATATTTTCGTAATAACCTTTTTTATAGCGCTCAGTCGACTCTACAAAAAAGGTTATAACAAAACCTTTGCTATTTCCCTTAGATTTCAAGATATTCATCGGCAATTTCCTGGTACCGTCGGAATTTTCAATGAAAATTCATTGCTTTTCCCCCAAAAACCCAATTTATAATTAAAAAAAATAATAATAATACTAATTAAAAAATTCAAAAGTTATCTCAATGATCGATAACTTATTTTTCCGAAATAATGAATCCAAAACAATCGATAGAAGAGAAAATTCTGAACTTCAATCAAATTTATAAACTAATAAAATTGACATTTCCGCCAGTGAAAAATCCTTCTCCATCCCAAAGAGAAGAAATATTACAGTAAAAATAAAGTGAAAAGCAGAACGAGAGGAGGGGGGGAAAAAAATATACATCAAGGAAAAATTTTTGTCCCTAGGTAATGCACAACGCGGCTACCGTACAAAGCGTTCCGTGGCGCACGGAGTTTGCACATTGTTTGCTGGTATATACTCCCAAGAGCGTACGCCCCTCGTCCCTCATCTCACCTATTGCCCACCCACTCCACTTGCATATAAATATGAAAAATAAAGAGCAAGGAAACAGCTGAAAAAATAATAATTTTCATGTTATTTTCCCCCCAACGACATTCCTCGTTGATTCACCCGTACAAATTATTTAATAAATCAATGGATTTTAATTATCGAAAGATTGTCATTTGATTTTAGATTTTATCAATTTTGCCTGACGTATGTTAAATTTTCTAAACGTGTTATGTAATCTTAAATTGTTTAATTCACGAGCAAAACAAAAATCCCAAAAAAGATAACTCGAAGACACGACAAAAAATAGACAGATATTTTTAAATTTTAGAGAAGCGAGAGTTTTAAAAAAACGTTTAAGACTATATTTTCTTTTGTTGGTGAAAAAATGTCAATAAAAATAATTCATTAAAAAAACTAAACATGTAGTAACTAGATATAAAGAGAAATTTCCGGAAAAAAATTGACATCTTTTTGTCGTAAATTCTAAAAGGGAATACGAGCAGAAAAAATGAATCGGCTTTTTCATTTCAAGTCGCTGAATTATTGATTTGTATTTCCCCGTTTGAAGTCATAAAAAAAAAATATTAAAAAGTTCCCGGGCTTTGACATTTCGGAAAATGATTTTATTTTATAACTCATGGAAAATGACATGTGTACATGGTACAAGGTACGCCCACGTGAGAGTAAATAGGATGGTTTGACAAGCATTTACAGCGCCCGCCTGGGTCATTAACTCCCAGCGCCCTCAGACCAATGAACTTTGAGGGCATGAGAGGAGTAAAATTAATAAATTGGGGTGAATCGCTCTCCATCTCCCGCAGCACATGAACGAGAGAAATTTAATGGAGATCAAAACTAATTTTTACTGGGTTAATTACTATCTTCGAACAATTTTTTCCCATTCGATAAACAAAAAAGAAGCAATTAAAATTCACAAAAATTCATTATTTTTCTCCTCATCAATGACTTTTTTCACTCAATCAATTTGTTTACATTTGTTTTTTCTAATTATTTGGTTTCGATATTTTTTTTAACCCCAGGAGCCGCAAAATTGAAACAATTCGAATATAAATCGCCTTTTATTCGTCTCAGTAAAAAAAACTTCATTCTCAAATACTTCAGGCTCAGTAAAAAGAAAAAAAAAACCGACTCAACAAGATCTTAAAACTTTGAAAACTCAGTTCTCACTGTCGAATCCTCATTATCGACAAACTCATAATCGAACTTGAGTCCTCACCGACAATTTTCCCCCGAGCCATTAATAAAATACAACAGCCAAAGCTCCTCGAAACAATAATCTACAACTTAATAAATGCCCCCTGCCGAAAAAAATATCACCAGATAAAATTCAATAACGACAAAAGTCCGCAAGTGCATGAGGGATGAGATAACCCTCGGGGTGAGATAGATCGAAAAACTTGAAGGGTGGAAGTGGAGAAGGAAGTGTAGAGCAAACAATTACCCTATCCTTCGCTATAACGTTTCTCCCCTTCGAGCTTTATAAATACGTCTAACGGAGGGAGAAAAATGTGTTAAAAGAGAAGAATGACAAATTAAAGATCGAGGGGATTGCCAGTGGCATTCACACCCTCTCATTAATATTTTAATGATGATATTCTAGTTTTTTTTCATACTCTTTTATTTATACACTAACCAAAACTGAGTTAACCAATGAAAATATGGGAAATTTTATTGCGTTAAATAAATTTAGAGATGTCAATATCGATTTTTGCAAATATAAACTGAATATTTTCATTTTTATTCAATTGAACCTCTAATTTATTCTCCAAAAATTCAACAATTATCATAATTATCTAGACGATAAACTCAGTAATGAGAGGAGAAAAATTTTCTGAGATAATTCTTTGAACTTTTCGTTCAATTTTCGGTGAGAGAATCGAAAAAAAAAACATAAACAATTCACATTGACTAATCTCCCAACCATCTCAATTAAATAAATAATAAACAATTCTTTGACTTACGGCAGCGGCTGGGTGTCTGGCCGGTGCGGGATACATCTTAATATTTCCCTTAATCACGCGATATATCACCAAATAATTCAGTCATCATGCCAGATGACGATCAATTTCACGTACATAACACCACCACAAAACTCCCCAGCACTTTCCCCCGCCCCCCCTGTCACTGTCAATTCAATACATTATCCAATTTCTCCCCCCGAAATAATGGAAAAATCGTGTCTTGACCGTTGAGCCGCCATAAAAAAAATCACATCGAAAAATAATTCAAAGCGTGTTTCGACAACTAAGCTCTCATTGTTTAATTAATTACCCGAGTTTTCATCGACTTTTACCCTCCGCCGAGCCCCTCAGTCTGTATTCAACAATAACTGTGCACCCACCACTCGCATATCACTCCTTTTCCCAGCTTGAAACACCCCCTCAACCCCCTCCCTCCGGCCCGCACCCCCAACAGCACTTTTCACGTCGTTACAACGACGCGTCGCTTCCTACTTCGAGGTCTCTTCCACCGTAAAACTTTTTTTTTCCAACTTCCCCTCAGATTATATTTTTTCCTTAATTATTGTGGATTCTTCATTCGTATTGCAATTATTCGTGACGTTCAGTATTTAGCACGAGTTGTTGAGGTGACCACGACTCCGGCGTACCTGCAAAAGAAAAGAAAATAATAATAATGAGATTTTTCAAAAGATAAATTTTCTGATAGCAAAACATCAGTTTTTGATATTTGAAAATCGCTACAATTGCTCGATAACTTTCAGCGTCTCCGATCCCCAACATCTCCAGATGACGCGATTAACAGAAAAAAAAACGACAGAGATAAAAGAATTCCTTGTCTCAATGGTCATTCAATTTTTCCTGATTCCGTATTCGTTATCTCCGACAATTCCGATTCGTTAAATCCGATACTACCCCAACAATAGGCGAACAAAAAGAAAAACAACAAACCCGTAGGAACAAATAAGCGCTTTATCACTTGTACGCTCTCCAGTAGATTTAACGAGTCCAGAGAGAGAGAGAGAGAGAGAGAGAGAGAGAGAGACAGAATCTATTTGCGTCTCTCTACCGACCTCATAATAGATCACTCGAAGAAGCAATTCAGGTTCACATCTGTATTGCATTAGACATCGACAGATCTAATAAACCGCCAAGTTCGGGAGGTCTCAATCCCGAGGAGCTTACTCCGCAGCGAAAAAAGGAAAAACAAAAGATTCAGAAAAATCCTCGACCCAATTATTCGCGCATCATAACGAAGTAAATTAATCAATCAGCTCGACGCATTCACGCAAAGGAAGACAATTTCACAGTTGCTATTAATTCCCCTGAACCCATTTGAAATAGTATAGCTAATTAAACTGCGTGGCATCTAGAGTCTAACTTCGCAGATGATCCATTTGGTCTAGGATTAGAAGCCGACAACTCCGATAAACCGCAAACTTCGTAAGAAGTTCTTAATCTGGGATGAATTAATCCCGCCAGAAAATCATCGATATAATTCGAGCAATCAGCTCAACGTATTCGCCGGAAGACATTGCGAAGACCAGACGAGACAAGTTTAGAATTGCCGAAGACTGAATTTGGAATCAATCGCCGTAGATCTATTTATAATAATCTATAGCAGTTTTGGCGGTACGAACCCGCAAGTTTCGAGCCTTAACAATAAGACATAAATATATAGATACGTTGCATTAGATGGATTGCTTTCGGCAAAAAATAATCGACCAAATGGACGGAGTACGCTGAACGCATTCCGACGAAGACCCGCCTAAGACAACTCGAAAGTTGTCATAAATCCCCCGAACTGATCTAGGATTTAACTTCGTCGATGATCTATTTGATTTTGCATTAATCAGTTCGTAATCCTGAGCAACTTAACAACCCGGCTCAATCGATGAATCAGTGCAAGAGATTTCCACAAAGACGCAACTTAAGATTACCCTCCATAAGAAAACAAAAGGAGTAGGATATCAAACAACGGCTGGCGACACCTCGAGTGAAACGTGTTGTCCGGAATTAATAAAAACCCAATCAAGACAGGGAATTAGTCATGAAGACCGTGAAGATCTGACGAAGACAAGCCAACAGTTGCCATTATCTCGGTGAAGCCAATTGTCATACGCAGAACTAACTTGTCAGACTTAGACTTAGGTCTTAATCCCGGATAATCTAACTCCGGTGGAACATCACCCACTCCGGCATTTTCTTAAAATAAATTGACACACTACTGATAATTATTCTTAATGACGTGTTAAAAGAGATACCTCTAGGAACGCCAGCCTTTGTGTACTCTTAATTGTAGAACCAAAACAAGGGATCACCGATGAAGACCAGAGGAATAAAACCCAACAGCTAATCCCCGTGACATTTAGAATCTAACTTCATAGATGATCCGAACCCAGGACTATTCAATCGATGGCAAGAAGTCATCGAGACCTGTCCTTCATACGAACTAAAACGCAAGCAACAATTATTCTAACTGATCTACTAAAACTGATGCCTCAATAAATGCCAGCTGTCGCTCAAACTTAATCAAAGAACAATCACCAACCCAAAAGATGACTCATGAAGATCATGAAGACCACACGACAATCCAAAAGCTGCCGTAAATCCCCTAAACCCGTTCGACGTAGGACTAATTAATCCGCGTGACATCTAGAATCTAACGTCATGGACGATCTCCACTCAGGAGTAATCAATCCAGTCGAAAAAGTCCTCCACAGTCACATCCTTCAAGCCAACTAAAACACGAGTAACAAATATTCTTAATGATCTAATAAAAAATAGCTCAAGAAATGCCAGCTCGTGTCCAAACTTAATCGAAGAACAAGCACCAAAACAAGGGATCACTCATGAAGACCAGAGGATGGCAATCCAACAGTTGCCATTAACTCCCCAGTAACCCTCTTCCAGACGGCCAATTGAAACGCATGGCATCTAGAATCCTACTTCGCAGATGATCTTAACTTGGGACTAATCAATCCAGACCAAAAAGTCCGCCAACCCAACTAAACCACTAGCGCAAAAAGCCATCCACAGACACCGCCTTCAAGCCAACGAAAACACTAGCAACAAATATTCTAATGATCTAATAAAAGATGTACATCAAGAAACGCCAGCTTGCGTCCAAATTTAATCGAAGAACAATCACCAAAACAAGGAATCACTCATGAAGACCAGAGGATGCCAATCCAACAGTTGCCATTAACTCCCCGGCAACCCTCTTCCAGACGGCCAATTGAAACGCGTGGCATCTAGAATCCAACTTTGCAGATGATCTTAACCCAGGACTAATCAATTCAGACCAAAAAGTTCTCCACAAATGCATCCTTCAACCCAACTAAACCACTAGCAACAATTATTCTTAATGATCTAATAAAACAGATACCCCCAGAAACGCCAGCTTGCGCCCCAACTTACTAAAAGAAGAATCATCAAAACAAGAGATTACTCATGAAGGCCCTGAAGACCAGACGGCGACAATCCAACAGTTGCTCCCCCCCTCGGGGCAACCCTTCACCAGATAACTAATTAAAACGCGTGGCATCTAGAATCTAACTTCGTAGCTGATCTCCATCCAGTTCTGATCAGTCCAGCGCAAAAAGCCATCCACAGACACATCCTTCAAGCCAACCAAAACACTAACAACAATTATTCTTAATGATCTAATAAAACATATACCTCAAGAAACGCCAGCTTGCGTCCAAACTTAATCGAAGAACAATCACCAAAACAAGGAATCACTCATGAAGACCAACGGATGACAATCCAACAGTTGCCATTAACCCCCCGTTAACCCTTTGCCAGACGGCTAATTAAAACGCGTGGTATCTATGATTTAACTTCGTAGATGGTCCACTTGGTGCAACGAGCAACGCTCGACTGAGCCGTACCACCGGCGGGGGGTCCCGCTCGAATGTGAACTGGGATATGACGGGAAACGTGTGAACGCCGCTTGCCGCCGCGATGGAAACACCAATAGAGACGAGCGTTCACCACTACCAACATCAGTGCGGAGATTAACACAAACACGAGGGGAGACCGCCCGAGGTCTTTCCTCGCCACCCTTCCCACCCACCTTTCCTCTTGCCCTTCCCACCCCCATCAACACAAATTTACGCTGTCTCTGTTCGGCATCAGGCGTGCTAACGCCTTTTGTGTCCTCTCTCAATAATCTATTCGTGCTCTTCATATGAAATATCATGGCTTTACCGCGGAATGGTTTTTTATTTGTTGCTTTATTTTTTGCCTAAGGGCCTCATAATTCGTTCGCGGAAAAACAATTTCAAGGGGTTTTGGGTGTCGCGAGGTTGGGAGGGATGTCTTAATATGGCGAGACGGGACTGGTGTCATTAAAGTATCGCTTATGGGGAATGAAGTGATGTTCTGGAGTCGTAAATAATCTGGGAAGTAACGGGGACTGGGGTTCAAGGGAACCTCTTCAATTGACAATAACTCGGGATCGGTAGAGTGAAGTTGAATGATTTTTTATTCGTAGTAAAACTCGGGTTTTAGGCGTAATATCAAGAAACTTCATTCAATTTCACTCGGCCGATCCCAAGTTAAGGATAATTAAAGTCGTTCCTGTTTGCGTCATTATCGGTGTCATTATCGGGGAGAGTTGATTGTGAAATGCCGAGGTGAGGTGGATTTTGGAGGAACTGGAAGGCGAGGAGACCTTGATATTGTTGAGAACATTGAGTGTTGGGGTCGGAGGTAACCAGTACTTGGCGCGAGACTGGACCGCGTCGCCAAATTCGGGTGCGTACGGGGTCGATTGATTTTCTCGTGTCTCTCATTTCACACGTACAAAAAGTCTATGTGCCGGGATTTGAAGACCTTGAAGTTAAGGAAAGGGACGCAAATAACACCTCATTAAGCGGCAATATCTCCAGATGTAATGACAGGATTCTAGGATTTTCTCAGTTGAATCGGTTCAAAGTGAGCGGAGTATTGTGGAATTCCGTCTTTTCAATTTCAAGTTATTAGCAATTGAAGACCGTCCGTTTTGCCCCATCTTCCTCATAATTATCAATGAAATATTTCTGGTCAAATAATGATAATTTCGTGATCGTTTCATTCGCAATAATCAGTCTTCATATCGTCTGCAAGAAATCTGATGATTTGCCCTCGAAAATCAACGAGTACTTGGCGGGAGGCGTTACCGCGTCTACAAATCCGGTTTGTCTCGTCATGAATTCATCCGAATATTACTCTTCTGTACTGCTGTGAATAAAAATTGCAGACGTAACTGCAGTTTTTAGAAACTTAGTAACAGCTGACAATCCAACAAAAACGAACAAAAAATGCTGAACATTGTTTTTGGTAACTCTCATGTTTATCGAAAAATGTTAAAGTAAATTTAGCGAGTAAGTTTTGTACAGCTTTTGTAAAAAATTTTGTACTGAAACATTGTAATTAACCAGGGGATAGAGGGGGAACAAAATGTAAAATCCCGAGAGGGTATACATGATGAAATAAAATTATTATTATTACTGAACACTGAGAAAAAAAAATGCAAATCAAATATACCTTTGACCAGCTTTTTACGCTATAAATATTCAAAATAAATATATTCGGCAAAATTATATTTTTTTCCAGTGAACCGTGACTTCCGATCGCGACGAGTACTTGGCGCGAGACGTGACCGCGTCTCCACCTCAAATTCATCGAAAAGAAAAAAAAAATCGTTCTCTCTATTCGAAAACAACTGAAGCATGAATAATTTACTCCGAGTCGCACATCATAAAATCAATTGACACAGATATAGGAGATGGAAGACGTCAATGGTTGGCTACAGTTCGTATGTCTGTACGCGCCACGTACTTATCTATGTATAATAGCGCATGGTGGAACTAATCGTATTATTGGGTGTTCGGGTGAATTGTGCTCGTGACGTGATCGGCAAATAGAGTAGGGGTTGAGAAAAGCAAAAGGATCTTGGATTGGGCACAAGCATGAGGTTTTATTGGATAACATACGTCTGTGGAGCTCTTGACTCTTGTTTTATCGTAATTATATAACGTCCCAGCCGTTATATATCTTCCAAAGTCTCCAGGGCACTCGATCCAATTAAATTCCCCAATTAATCAAAGAATTAAGTCATTTTTGTTCTCCAAAATTTGCAGATATCAATCGAAAAATCATTCCTATCGTTGACTAAAAATTACGAGATCTTCGAATTGACTCGGGATTAACAGAACATTTTTTTTTCCCACTCATTCCAATTGCGGAGAACAATTTTCCGGGGACTTCAGAATTAAAGTATTTTTTGCTGGTTTTTTAGGGGATTTAAAAAAATGGGAATTTTACTACTGGCGGCCTCCCGCAGGCTTCCTCCACTCTCTGTCCTCCCACATCCGTTTATCCCCGAGTGATACAGCAGATTTCTCGATCGAAATGCATCCCCTCCACAGTCCCCATTATCATTTCTCCCCTTCACTTCCCCCTATTATTAGTTCCATCCAGTTGTACTGCGCGACTGGTCTCACATCTGGGCTCTAAACGCCAGAATAGAAAGGAATCTCAAAAAAAATTTAATTAAAAATAAAGAAAAAAAAAGAGAGATAGAAAGACAACATGTGAAAGAGCCTCGCGCCAGAATCCAAAGATTGACGTTCAGTCCCTCCCCCAAAAATCCGAACTCGGGTGATGAATTTTGCCCTCGTCAGTGAAATTAAAAAAAAAAAGGCCAATGAGCGTTAAAAAAAGGAGCTGGGGAATCCGGAAGTGAAGGTTTACGTGAGTGGCATTGAGTGATGTAAAAAAATATATTCGATCCACATCAGCTCTGATCCTTATTGAGAAAACTCCAATCAATTTCTCGTCAGCACAAGGAACTCACCCACACCCCGTACCCCCCCCCCCCCCCCCCCCCCCCC
>JAPYZM010002718.1:0-13035 GCA_030522845.1 Psyttalia concolor
ATTTGATCCAGTTACCATATCAGATCCTGATCTATCATCCGGCCTGACCTGATCAAATCCTGATCAGGACTTGATCTAAATTTCCACTCGGGCTATTGGACAGAAATCCGAGTGGGAAAATAATTCATGAAAGATCACTCGTGCTCCAAAATTAGTCGGATATTTTGGACCACAGTGGCATTGCTACTGAAATTTTTATGTCTTTGCATAGAATTTTGGCTTGCTTTGAGTTCATGTGAGTTGATTCAATTTTCCCTTTCCGTCGTGTAGGTCTGCTTCCATCTGACACGAAAATCCCAGTATTTAAATGAGAGATAGATATCTGGGAAACGCGCACATTTTTTGGTATCAAGCTCTCACCTGACTGGGCTTTAATTACAAAAATGTTTGTTATATAGTTCGTTATGAAGGAAGGTCTTACTGTTCGTATTTTTGGTTCTGTTTACTTCTGACGATTGTTAGATATAAAATATCTAAAGTTAATGGAAAAATATCAATTACTCTGGTTTCAATTCCAATAATTACCCACATTGACTGCTGATTGATATTGACTGGCGATTTTTTTCTTGTAATTTCAAGGAAATTTATTATAAAACTTTCTGTGGAAAATATTGTAATTATTCCAGAGACGGTATATTTATGCCAAGAATTTAATTTCTCAAATTATGTTCATGTCATTCACAAATTTTGAGTCTTATATTCACAATATTCATACGGAAAAAGTACGTTTAAGTAGTCACTCCTTTTCTCCGAACCATTTTATTTTCCAATACAAAATACTTTTTTTCAATCTATGAGCCATGACTTTCTTGATACAAATGACCATTTTTCTAAATAACTTTTTGACTAAGTGCACCAATTTTTTGTGATAGAGTGAACAAACTTCCTAAATTAATCTTACTCCACGATTACTTGATTTATTTGTTAATTTTGGAAGAATTTTGACCAAATGTCCATTTTTTATTCATTTAGAAAGAATAAATATATTCATTTCTATATGCGATTGAATAATATACCTTCTATGCACATATTACTTCAATTAGTAACACCGGTTATTCTAATTCTGATGTTCCTGAGAAATCTGCGCTCCTCCGACCTAGAATCTTAGGTATAATGATTCTTGGAATTTCTGCAAGATTTTCCACCTTCCAAAAAACTAACGTAACTTTTCTGTATTTTTACGATGATGTACTGGCGAATAATTACAGATTTATTCTCTTTAATTCCTATAGATATTGCTTGAAAACGATTCTCGCAGATTACGTGAATTGTTCCGTAATTTTAATTGAATAATATATCTCTCCGTGTAGCGAGAGGTATTTTAATGTCGTATGATGATTCAATGGCAAGTCGACTTATTCACTCGGTCGATCGTTAGTTGATCAATGAATGAATGCCGAGTGGATGATGGTCAATCGGAGATCGATCGAACCGTCATCAACTAGACCTCGACTGAGTGAATAGTTCGACCCGGCCTCCCACCTTTTTTTTGTATATAACATCGACAATGTTTCTAAAAGTTCATACTTTGGTTATATCGAGACGTTAAACATTGTTAATTTTGCATTGTTATCAGAGTTATACTGCATGATTGGTCGACGTATCTCGAGAGAATTCCGATAAAATAGTCGGACAATGAAATATCAACAGCGGAAAGGTTAAATGTTGCCTCGCCTACGCAAGTAATCTTTGAAACGCAACAACTCTCCATCAAAGCGGGCGTTACTAGAACATTGCAATGCTCGGGGCGAATTTTTTTTAAATCCATTTTTTCCGTTGATTTTCTTTTTTTATTACGTAGAATCAATAGTAGCGCATTACACGACGTTAACAGCGCGTCTAGTATTCTCGTTAAATCATAGGAAAATGTTATGAGAGAGTTTTACCAACGGCGGAGTAGAATCCGGGTTATTGGGGAATTATGAAATTAATGTTGCATTATAGATCAATAATTAGGGGGTAGTATGCATCATTTTGTAAATGGGTTACCGAGGCTATCCCATTAACTCTGAACTAGGTGGGTAGATTGTAAGAGATTTCGAAGGTAGTTTGTGATATGGAGATTAAGATAATTAACGACAAGAAATTTGGTAAGTTTTTATGAGGGGGGACTTTGGCATCAGAGGGCGGATAATCAACTTGTAATATGGAAATTTCGGGGATTTCGTTTGACTATACATTTTCGGCTCGTGTGCGGAGGTTGGCGAAGCTGTTAAGCTGTTAGTTTATTATTGTATCGCGAGACTTAAGCTTTTTAATTTTTTCTTCGTTGCTCCTAGTATTTAATTACGATGATTCTATGAAAAGGGGAAATAAGAGTAAAATAACCAAAATGAGAAAAATTGACGGCAGTCAAAAGAAGACCTCCAATTTTTCTTTGACGATGACTCAATACATAAGTTATAAGTTATAATAATATGTCTAATCTAAATTTACTCCAAATTGTGAGAATTTTGAATATAAAGATTTCAAATTTCTGTCTCAATCACTTTTTTATTCGATTAATGAGTAAATCTTTATTTTATTCGTCCAGCCAGAATCAGGATTTCCGCACAGCCTTAGACGAGATTTGAATTACAACCCTTTTCTAATCATGATACCGAAGGTTAGAGCAAGGCTCAATAGTTTCGAAAAATGTTTCGAACCTGTTACTTAAGCAGCCATTACGTCTGAACAAAACTCAGCTGAATAACCGTGATAATGCTCGTTACTTACCCCGTATGTGGGTAGAGCGTCCTTCAGGCCCCTCAATGATCTGTCAATCGAACTGAAGAACTGAAGAACGTTCGATACGTCCGCGCACATCATGAAAATTTCCTTGATATTCATTGTTCACAGTAACACTGCTTATTAAATACTGAGATGGCATTCACTGTGGAATATTCAGTGTTTCTTTGATCAACGTTGCGGACTATTTGGATGTGTGTCAGACAATAATGTTTCTAGACACCCAATGTACACTTCCTTTTTCACAATAAACACTGTTGGTTACATATATTACGACCTACTAGAGTAGATGTTCACAAGAAAACCGAAAAAAGAGTTAAATTCGCGTCATTCTTGGCGAATAATATGAATTTACTGTGGGGGGGGGGGTCTTTCTTGACATTTACCATATTTTTCAGTACGTGAGTCATAGATGGCAAAGAAATGTGCACTTCACACTTTCTCGAAACTCTCAGGGTTCTTCGCGAGCTTTATTCATGGCTCTCATCCTCCACACTCAGACTTAGTGCTTCAGGCATTGTCTAGATTTCTGAGTCTTCTGGCATTGACATAACTGAAACTGGAATTAACGTGCTCTTGACAAAGACAGAAATTTCGAGAGGCGGGAGTGGTATAATATATACAAAGTTCTTTCTTGTTTACATTTTCCATTTCCGTAGTTAGAAAACCCACTAGAGTGGCAGAAAGTTGTGTATATATTCTCACGTGCCCTGCTCAACTCCCAGGCACTCCATACCACAGATATAACTCGAGTCCACTAACGGTCGTTAACAAAGTTTTCCCTTCTCGTCAATTATTGTCGCCCACAATGTGGAACAAAATCGTTGTCACTTTTACCATAGACAGTTGAAGGCAAATTACAAGTACTGGTGTAAGGACGCGAATGCATGAAGAATGTGGGTCGTAATGGAGGGCCGCAGTAACAAAGCAACTATTTTATTTTCCACATTCAGAAAATTGGCTTATTTCAATGAAATAAAGATTCTTATGCGGATTTTTTTGCTGTTTCAAGAAATCGGTTGATAGAAATAATAAAACTCGTTTACTTGACAGAAGCAAAGTTTTTACAAGATCAAATAACCAATTTAATAATTTCAAATATCGGAATTTTCTTAGAACAAGAAAAGTCCTCATTCAGATCAAATAAAATGAATTAATAATCAATAAAATTTTTTCAATGTAAACAAAAATTAAAATTCCTTTTTTATGAAAATTGAAAAATGCTTTATTTTGTACTAATTCAATATTTTTTTTATGCATCAATAAATTAAGGCTTTTATTAGGATTTCATTTGCACTGCACAATGAGATGTTATAGACGTGTTTATACTTATACCATACAACTATATATTTGAATCAACTATGCACATGAGAAGGAATATCCTAAGTATTCAAAAAATGTTATAATTTGGTTAATCGAATTTTTGAGATTTTTTTCGCAGTGGATATGATGTATGACGTAGGTAGAAAAAAAATTCATTAATTTTCAACGAAATGGTCGACAACCTGAATTTTCTCCGCATATTTCTATTTATTTATATTATTTCTCTTCCTGGATATTGTCCAACGCTGTCTAAATAATATGTAAATATCAGACTGAAAGTCCTTGGACGCGTTTCTTGGGACAAAATGCGAAAACAAACAATCCAAAATTAACGAGAGTAAACTCCGTCAATCAACACTCAACGCATTGTACCGAATCCGAATGTCAACGTACACTACCTCTGCTCCATTTTTTTGAAAAAACCCTAGTTTTTATTGCTTCAACATCGTCGCCCTAGTTGCAATAATTAAATACACATGCCTGCGTGAATTTATTCCACACGTCAACCTCCGAATAAAAACAATATTAAAACGCTACGTTTTTGTTATTTTGCAGCGTGCAATATGTGGGGAGATGTTTGTCCACGAAAAACCCGACCGCCACGAATTGGAGAAATACCGAGGTAAGTATCACCAAGTCGCAAACACAAATTTGACACGTGGTAATACAATTTCAAAGGCTGGCAAGGCAAAGGGTGTGTCTATCACACGGTCAATTCAGTTTTTTCCGTATTCATAATTACTAGGAACGAGGTAGAAACTGGCAGAGTAACCAGAAGATTATAACTGCCGGAAGCAATTAACGGAAAACTATTAGTTCAATTCCATCGCAATTAAATTCTTTCCTTATGTCGTTCAATTTGTGTGGGATGTTATTCACTAGGAGGTGCAGTAGTGGCTGAAGTTACGGAATAGTCAACGACAATTTGTGATTGGACAATCGGGTTTTGTAATGAAATGATGATTAAATGTTGAATCGCGAGCAGTTATGTAACTGATAGAGAAAATCTGGGATAACATATTCTAGTTCTGTCGGGACGATGTTAGGAAAATAAGCAATTAAAGTAGCTCTACTGTTTTGAGAAATTAATTGATCGTCGGAAACTGTAAAGAATTATCAACAATATAGATAAGACTCGAAATCGTATTTAAAAAAATTTAATTACCGCTTTAGATTGTCTCATTAGGAATTGAAATTGTTAAAAAACTACTCTTGAATTAAAAAAAAAATCTTGTTATTTTTATGAACCCCACTTTTACATGAAATGGCCAAGTATTTTGACAATGAAAATTACAGAATATTCGGCGAATTCGATAAAAAATTTCTTAAATTTACAATTCACTGAAACTGGGGTTTGAAGTGTTCTTCTCTGGCGAGATTCGTTTTTCTCCTATTACAGGGGTGATAATTTTTCCTTTCAGACGGACGGTAAATTTTTACTGGCATTTTAAATGTCGCTCAATAATCGCCCATATCTCGAAGACCCGTTGCATTAAACATTTTCCTCCTTCCAGTGACACAAATAACATCAGGCAGGTTAAAATAAAGTATCGCCGGAAACCATTCGCACGTATCTCTTCCTCGTTAACAATTCAAACAAAAAATCACAAAGTAAAATACTTATTCCTTACATCCATCAAAGTCATGCATTTTACCGTCTCAAAGTGCGAGAAAAAATGCACTCAAACATCTAGAATAGCACCCAACAACTCCATTTTTCATGAACTAGAGAATAGTGACGACAAAAGTGGAGAAAAAAATAAATAAAAACCCCGCCAAGTACAGAAGAAACCGTCAAGTCCACGGTTCGTCGTGGCTTATCGTTGAATTTTATTTATATTCATGGAGACACGACCTCCATTTTATCAGTATTGCGGTTGAACTCTCCTGCACGTGGTGTAAGTGAAGAATCGATAGTGAGATCGGCCATACATTATCCATTGCGATCATGATACTCGATAAATTCAAGGCAAATAACTATCGCATCCTCGCTTTGAATATTACCGGAATTTAATCATCACGAGAAGGGAGATTGAGTTAAAAACTAATGGCCGAGTCTCGCATCACAGAATCCAGGGAAAGATTATCCCTATCTTTTTTTTCTTGGTCAAGGTGAACTCACCTGAATTCGCTGGATTCACTTCTGCATCATTCCTCCTCATTTCCCCATTCTGTGTGTATCGACACGCAAATAGATATTTTTACCCCTCTGAAGCTTTGATACAAGGCCAATCGATTAGAGTGACCGTACGTAACTTCAGCGCAATGGAGCTCAAATCTGGTCAACGTGTGTTTGAACTGAATAAAGTAAGCACAAGTCACTGCGGTATATCAATAATCACGAGTTTGCCCGTCTGATGTGCCACATCAAAGCGTATACTATGGGTGGAATTCATCGATCCATGTGAATCCATTCTGAGAATTTGTGTCAGATTACACAGCCATGGCAAGTTATGTGTTGCCACTGAAGTGGAGTGAAAAATGAAATGAACTTTTTTTTCACAGAACTCCTGGACTGAATCGTTGAATAGTAAACTTCCCGTTTGAATTCACTTTAATAGTAGGTTACTGAACACTTTGGCATTGAGGCTCTGTTAGAAAAAAATTGAAATTCGAGGGACTTTTGTCAAATAATCTTTCGGAGAAATTTTCCCCGAGAGTGACATTGAATTGAATTTAAGGGAACAAATCAGGAAATTTTACGCTGCTAAAAATTCCTCGATAATCAATCAATTTGATGTTGTCAATTTGATTTTAATTTAATTGAAAATTGAAAATTTAATCGAATTTTTGTCTGACCTCTCAAAATATAGCATAGTTTAATTTTACTGAATGCCTAGAAATAGTAATTTGATGGTAATCTGGATGTGCAGCGGTTCCTCGAGAGAAAACTGAATTAATTCACCACTTAGTACCTAAACTAAGTTAAATCGACAAGAAAATCGAGTCGGACTCAATTAGGTGAACAGCTTGATAGATGCCAAGATGAGCACCATTTTACACCATTGTACGCCTTGTGGGGCTCACGCCGGCCGTGTCCCCGTCGTGAGCCTTGGGTAATTGTAATGGCTGGTAAGGTTTAATCAAACCTAACGGCACGTTGATTTCAATGCAATCTAATTTTTTATAACTTTATAATTTATATACCTTCCGTAGGGGAGATGAGGAGAAAGCTTCGATCATCAGTTCCAAGCATACTGAATTCTAAATCTTTATGTCTTGATATGAACAAATCATTAAAAGCAATCATTTTTCACTGCTAGAAATACAGTTTCCTATAATATACCAGCAAAAATAAAACAACTTCAGTTCAGTCTTCAAAGGAGAAATTAGGAGTTCCTATACCGACGGTTATGAATAGTCTGTGATATATTGGAATCGACCAATAAGTCGACTTATTAACAAATATCGAAATGATAAGAACAATGGAGGATACCGTGAATCGAAGATATTCCTCTTCCCTGTCATCGAGATATTGGTCAGCAGTCTCAGGGTATCATCTGGATACGTTGGTCAACACTCATACGGTGTCCTCTGAATACCTTAGTAAGCAGTCTCACGGTTTGTGCCAAGTCCAGTGCACTGAATAGGACTCTTTGAGTATTTGAGTCTCTGTCAATGATGACAAGAAACAATGTTAGTGAGGTAAAACCGTGAGACTGCTTGACTCAGGAAAATAGGGCTTGGCGAAGTTTTGAAGACTCTTCAAGAGTTAGAATAAGATTGGGAGGAGGGCTGACCGGTCATCTTAGTTCTCCAGATGTTCATAACGCGTTACCGAACTCACGAATGTCACTGTCGTGTATCTTAAATATTAGTGAGTAGTGAATAAACGAGTAACGTCAATCTATTGGATGTCCGCAAGTGTTTGTCGTCGAGATACCTTCCTAAGCCTTCGACATAGTTTCCCGAACTGAGCGAAACCACCACGTAACCGCGCTCGGAATACCTAGACAGGAATATAGGGTGTTTGACGGTCCTAATAGAAGGAAAAGATTATAGGAATAAAGGATGAATTCCTAATCCTTATGTGAATAGCAATAGGGCTGTTCATATATTTTAGATCGTCCTGGAGCAACGCAGAAGACCATCTAACCCAAAACATCACAATCCACTTGATTTTTCGGTTGGAAAAAAACAGAAACTTTATGGGAATGAGTGGTTGTAAAAAATTACAAGATTGTGTTCTTTAAATTGCAGTAATTTTTCATCATGTTTTCATGTTATTTTGAAGGAATAATTACATTCTTTGTATCCGAAATCCTAATGTAATAAGTCCATGGCTGCCACAGCCTGTTCATTATGTTCGGGTATCTTCCAGTACCCGTCTTGATATTTTCTAATTATAAATCCTCGATTATCCATGAAATTCATGGAATTATTGAAATGAAAACTTTCCGGCACATTAAGGGGGTAATTCGGTGAGATTTTCTAGTCCCTGGTGGATAAAAATAAAGTATCGATCGAGTTTTAATTTACTCTGAAATGCTTAGAAACCAAAAAAAAAACTAAAAAAAAAATTCGGCAGTCGACATTTATAGCACTCTAACCTTACCTTTTTACTGGTGAACGATAGTCTCTTCAAAGAGGTTTTCCCTCGTTCCTCGGTGAATATGGAGGGTAGTATGGGAACAAATCATAAAAACCCCAAAAAATAACCAAAAAAGTCAAAATTAAAAAAAATTAAATTTTCGTGGTTGCTGGTTCCAACTATCTTAATCAGATTATACGAAAAACACCTCTTTCTGCTATTAGGTTGACATGTTAATCGCTCCAACGGCCATGGTAAATTTTACTATTTTTATTCTTGTACAGAAATCTATAGAAAGTTTTGAAGAAAAAATGATCTTTCGCAAAATTGTACTTGACACTGGCTGGATTGCACTCGCATTCTACAAAAATGTACAAAACAAAATTTCTCAAGGGGAAATGATCCAAGAAATACTTACATAAGATTCTTGTGTCTTCTCATCCCAAATAAGAAACCGTAAGAAGTCGTGGAGCCCCTCCCCAACTCCTAAACGTCTTATGTAATGTATATACAACTCCTAAGAAGTTTACGGAAACGGCCAACTTTTCCTCTCAGTGCATCATAAATAGTATTATGAAATATGCGGATAAAAGAAATAGACTCAGTGAGCGTAAAAATGATGAATTAATGCGCAATTTATCAATGAAAGCTCGAGCATTTTCCAGCACATTTGGGCCTTCACCTTACCCATTCAATTTCCTTCAAAAACTCCTGATAATCAATCCATTGATTTCAGATGGGGTGAAATATATACTCCGCGTTTTGTGGATCACACGAAAAACTGCGATGGGACGGTAATTTCTCCCGCACATTTCTCTCCGTACATGAACCCCTCCCAACTGGCCTCTGAAAATTGATAACTTTTCCTCTCAATGCATCTCAAATAAACTTATCGAAGCACGCGAAAAATGGACTCATTCGGCCTGAAAATGATGAATTTATTCGAAATTTATCAATGAAAACTCTGGCATTTCCCTGACGCGATTGACCCCTCGAACCCATTCAATTTTCTTCAAAAACTCCCGATAATCAATCCATTGATTTCAATTGGGGCCGGACACAGTCCACTCCCTGTGAAGCACAACAAAAAACGCCGATGGATGTCTTTGTTATCTTTTCAGGCCAGTAGTTGTATTGAAGCAGTCTAGTATCGGAATGTCTGTATGATACTTTTAAATATAGTTAGCTGACTGCAGCCTCGTCGAGCTTGCATGGCTCGTCGAATGGGAAGCCACCCTGATCGTTCCAATCCACTGAAGTACATCAAAGCTTCCACCTATCGTCATCATAAATATCTATTCTTGTATGTTCTATGTGTGTCACTCCTTCGGATTTTTTCTTCACTCGTTCGATCATCTCTGATAAGCGTCCCAACGATTTTTTTCCATCGGTATCAGGAAAATGGGTGGAGGTGTAGAAAGAAGGAATCTGGGGTAATGACTGATTATTCTCATAGGCTCTCAAACTTGACGTACGTTCCTCTCGATATTGAGGAGAATTAATGGAGGGGTAAAAATAAACGGTAATAGGGCAATTAAGGGTTGGTATTGGAAGCAAATATATCTGGAGAGTGAAAGAGGAGGTTTGATTGAAGAAGCCTGGGCTTGGGCCGATAGAACATCTTGTTTTGGCTTCGTTTTCCTCTTTGAGCAGATGCGAGAGAGCTGATGAATATAGCTGATGAATAAGTTGAAAATACACGCATACACCGAAAAAACATTTGCTGGATTCAGCGAATAATTTATCGATTCGGGAATATCAGATGGTGTTATTCAAAAGTCAATTTTTTGCTTGATTGTCTTCGTTAGATAACAAGAATCATTAACAGTTCTCTGTTTGTTAATCAAATGCAAGAAATTACTTATTCAATTTCATAATAAAAAAAAGTTGACAATTAGCATCAAAAACAGAGATATTGTAAGTGAAAGGTGTAGCAAAATTGCGAATGTAGTGAAAAAAATGGTTGATTCACAGGAACAGTTCACTGATTTCCAAAGACATGTTACTAATTTTTAGAAATAGATCACCAATTGTCGGTGATACTGAATACTGACTCCAGTGATCCAGATGATCAGTAATTTTTGTTGCTAACGTTTTGTGATATATTTGAATAAATTCGAGTTCTGAAATGGTTAAAAATCTGTGATATTTTTTTGAAAATAAGGCACGATGTCCCTAAAAATCTACAATAAACCCCTTAATAACCCTAAAAATAGTTGTGGGTTTTGTTTTCCGCATACACTATACTTATAAACGTTGTATATAAAATTATGGTGATCTCTCAGAGTTGAATTTATATGACTCGAAAGGAGTTCTCTAATCAAAGCCCAATCTGCAGTTGTGATTTCTCTCATTTACCATTCTTTTATTGTAACTTTTTCCTTTAGAATTTCTAATTGTTCCACTTTTTTTTTCAATTCTTAGTTTTTCAGTTTTGTAGTTTCATGTAACTTTGTCCGTGTATTTTCTTGAGAGGGGAAAATTTCTTCTGCTGTAAAGGGAAAGGAGTTTGATGCTCCAAATGAAGCAGAATATCAGAATTTCTCAACGTTCTTAGTCACTAGTGGCGCGTCAACCTGTGCGATTTGTTGTTATGACAGAACCACACATGACAAACTGGCGAACTTATAATTGTGAAACTTTCTGTATATCCGGGAAAGTTGATCGTATTCCTTACTGCTTTGGATCACTAAATTCCGCGCAGTATATTACATTAGAAGTATGAAGATCTGGTAAATTTCTCCCTCGACTCATGAATATATTCGGGGATGATGCAAAAATCACCCAGATTGACTTTCTTTTCGTGTTCATGAGACACAAAATAAAAATGGTGACACTACTATCCAGGTAAGAAGAAAACCATGAAAAATATGTTGGTCAGCATCCAATCCAAATCGATCCATATGAAGATGCATCGATTGTATGAAAAACAGGCCCATTTTTCGTGTTTCTCTATGGAACTGTTGAATTATAACAAAAAATTATTTTTGTTCACAATGGAGGCTCCTCAGATTACTCTTGTTTTATTTGAGCGGTCCTTATCTTAAGGATTTTTTTTTATAACACCATGAAATGATTATAAAACTGACGTCCAAATGAATTAAACCCAACCTTGATTCAACCTTCGTTCCACGGTTGAATCGTATATTGACTCAAGCCTAGATCGTCAATATATAATCAAACCTTGGTTTAAGGTTGGAACAGCATGGCAGCTGAAGCCAGGGATTTCGAAGATGGAACAAGACTTGGTTCCATCGTCAAATCAATGACTGATTCAAATATGCGGAGCAAAGTTCTATCGAGTTCGTTTTATTATGTTTCAAACTGCATGCATTGAACGAGATGGAAAGGGCACCAATTAATTTCTTTCCAAAATTTCTCACAAATGGCGACATTAAATTTCCATTTCCTAATAAATACATGATTATCAAGTTGAAATTATTTAACAAATTTTATCTCTACACCTCAAAAAATAGGGAAACCGACAATTATACGTAGAAAACTTCGTCTCCACGCGGAATGAAGAGACCACGAGGTCTCTTTATTTGAAATTTAAGTTGAATCTAATTGTTGATTCTCGTAGATTCTAGATTCTAATAGTTAAATCTAATCTAATTTCGAAAATCTCACAATAAATTTCTGTTTCAATTACTTTCTTCTATTCAATAAATGCGTAAATTTTTATTTTGTTCGTCCAGCAAGAATCGGGATATACGCACATGGTTAGACGACATTACTGATTCAATGAGGACACCCAAGATTGGATCGAGGCTCAACCAGGCTTCGTCAATCCTTGATCAAGCCTGATTGAACCTTGTTCCCATCGTCCATTCCTACCTGGGTAATATCACATTAAACCTGCCATAGCATCACACTAACTTCGTTATAGTTTGAAAGCTAGAAATATTAATTTATAGTTAATATCTAGAACAGGAAAATGAACAAAACTCATCAATTTCCATATTAAGAGCACGACCATCATCAAAAATATAATTCACTCAATCTCCGATCGGTCGTCCCCTGGAATTATTATTTTTTTTTTATTCGTAATTTCCTTGGTTTTTATCGAAGTATTTTCTCGATTTGAAACCTCTCCTCTAGCCTGCCTCTGCCTCCCACTTTCCTCTCCTTATTATCGGCGGTATCATGGCCGTCTTACACTTAGCTGTGCCCCATTCGAGCTAGGACTGCACGGGAAACCATGTACAGTAAAAACTCAAGAGATACGGTACCGGGGTCTGGATTCTTGGAAAATACTTTATCGAGTTTCCCTCTCTCTGACTCTGAGGGAGTGACAGCCTCATGAATGGAAAGAGATGCATGTACCTGCGATGGTGGGGGGACGAACCAATGACCGGCTCCGGCTAGTGCGGTAATGGTAACCGAGGGAGAGAGCGAGTGAGAGCGGGAGATATTAGACAGAGAATGCGTTGGGAAGGAAATGTTAGAGTGGG
>JAPYZM010002719.1:0-13035 GCA_030522845.1 Psyttalia concolor
GCTCAATAAAATCTGAGAAATTTTCAATAGAAATTATGTATAAATTTTGCTGAGCGGTTGAGTAGTCATTCCAAAATGGGTAGATAGTTTCGGTTGATCGGTCAACAATTGTACGAAATGGTTGAGTACTTTTTACTGAAGTTTGGTCTCCGCGTTCCTCTGATAAGAACTTTTTCTGAAATTACTTGGGGTATTTATATAAATTTTCGATTCTTTGGGTTACATTGACCCACAAGATCGGAAATGTATAAAAAATATGACTTCAAATACCGCTAAAACTAGTAGACGTATCAAAATATGTCAAGGAATCTTCTTCAAATCCATTAAATCTTCTACAAACAATGTTTCATGGATTTCCTTGATAAGCTCATTCTCTCAAAAAAAAAGTCAATAACATCCATATAAACGATGTAATGCCTCGGATTTACTGTATATTAATTCCATATAGTCATAAATCCATTCTTCACGACATAATATTTTCCTCGATTGAAGCGAAAGACTCAACAAATAAGACCAGATGTATAATCACCTACAGAACGTCATTTTTTTATTATAAGGCAGAACATCTATTCTTCACTAGAATTTAAAAAGTAGACAGTGAAAATGATTAAAATTGATAATTAGAATGCCTTCAACTGCACCAATCAACACACATTTACACATATGAATTCCACAATTTCTGCAATTTCTGTAATCACCGTATTATTACAAAATTATTGCTATGGAACAGGGGAATATCGAGGTGACGTTATTGCGAAACTATAAGTTTTGATTACAATCATCCGCAATTTACTGCGGAAGAGGATTTTGAGGAGGATTAAATTGTGTGAATAGTCGCGGCTGTTTTTTTTCTGTGGAAATATGAGACAAATACAATTATGTCAAAGTAGAGGGTAATCTCTGGTTAATCTCTGAGTCTATCAGCAATTATGTAAGGACAAATAATTTAGAGACACCGGTGTTATGAGCGCAACTCTTTCTCGGAGATGATGGAATTATTAATGACGTGAATGCTTTAGATTACGATTAGTGTCGAATTATGAACGTGTGCGTCGTACAGTGTCAGTGAGTGACTCGCCTTCGGGTTTACTTGACAATATTTTTTTTTTTCACTGGGATTGTGTAGCCCCTGAACGAGGTCTGTTGAGATATGCTATTACTTTATAATTTTATCACAATGACGGGTTTTCACAGAAACAGAAAAATGTTAAGCGAATCTTGCGAGCAAAATGAAACCATTAATTACGCTTGGCTAAAAGTAAAATCCGCAAAAAATAGTACATTTCATGCGCGAGCCTTGAAAACAGATCATCATCTCCCACGTGTAAAATTGCCTTCCGAGCCGAAGGCGAGGATGGCAAACACGTGGGGGAGGGTGATATGTTTTCCATGGCGAGGCTTGGATATTATTTTTCGTGCGCAGCACCTGAAAGACGTCGTTTTCCAGGTCCCACATCACGAAAAAGTGCTTTCGGCATTGGTGAAATTAAATCATCAATTCCCTTTTCAACAAAAAAAAACCCAGAAAATAATTTTTTATAAATGAGAGAACTGAATAAATGATTAATAAATAAAACAGTAACTCATCTTATCAATTAAAATTTCAGGTAGCAATGGTCGAGCTTCAGATAAACGAAGGGACAGCAGTTCCCGAGTGGCTCTTCGTCATGTTTGCAGTGTGCACAACAGTTCTCGTATCAGTTCACATATTCGCACTAATGATAAGCACGTATTTACTGCCAAATGTCGAGGCAATTAGTAAACTCCAAGTGTCAAAATTGATAACCGAGTCACCTCATGAGAGGATGCGAGGCTTCATTGAGCTCGCCTGGGCTTTCTCAACGGTCCTGGGACTCTTTCTCTTCCTCGTCGAAGTGGCCATCCTCTGTTGGGTGAAATTCTGGGACTACTCCTTCATGGCGGCAATGACCAGCACAATCATCGTCATTCCAGTGTTAATTGTTTTTGTCGCGTTTGCGGTTCACTTCTATCATTCACTCGTTGTTTATAAGTGCGAGGCCTCGGTCGAGGACATGGAAGAATTGGAGAGGATTAAAAAGAAGTTGGACAAAGCTACTGTGGGGCAAACTAGTGTTTAAATTTTTTCACTTGTGAAGTGTTTTTTTTGGGTAACACGCCACGGAATCATATTCAAAGATGACAATAGTAAAAAAAAAACAACAAATAAACATAATCCAAAAAAACACGAATCAAAGATAACACACTCAGTAAAAAAACGCCAGAAAAAATATAATTCATATGCTGTAAATTTTAATTTATTTTACTTTTGATAAACAATGCAAATATATTAGTTTTCTTCACTCTACCTAGTTCCAAACTGTTGTTGTCTTCGTTGTCTCGATTTTGTTTTATTTTTAGACCTGCCATGTTTTTTGTAATTTAGGTCTTTTTTTGTTTGTTTTTTTGGGGTTATGTTCTTTTATTGCGTGTTTTTTTGTTTTTTTTATTGGCTTGTGTTTTTGACTAGTGTTTTTTGACATGTGATTTCATGACAGAACCTTTTTTTGGTACTATCGGGCGGAGATTGGACATGGGAAAATGTCAAGGGAAAAATTGAAGTTTTTTAAGTAGTTTCAGTTGATACTTTTCCTCTCAAGCTTCTAACCGGTAGTTTGCAATTTTTTCATTTTTTAATCTCAAGTCTAAGGATGTTTTACACATATTTCCATTGTTTTTCAATTTTGTTTAGACATCTCAGAAATTAATAACATTTATGAGCGAAGAGATAATGTTTTCCCTTGCATCTTTGTTTATTAACTCGTAAAGTTTTGTTATTGTAAGTCTATTTCACTAGATTGTTTTTCTGCGCTCCCGGACATTCTTGAAACTAGAAGAGTCGCAAAAATGAAGATAGATGACGAAACTTTATGAATCAATAAATAATAATATGACTCTTCAAATAATTACTCTTCAAAGTAGAGCCATTACTCATGCTTGAGGCTTTCAAAATTGAATCAAAAAATTACCTTCTTAGTTATTTTCAACTCACTTTTTCGGTGACCCGCACCAGACTTGTTTCAGAACTTATTGGGTTTATTCTCAGTGTAGTAAAACTAGGATTTTAGTGCTCTAGTTATTGAGAGTTTCTGAGAACTACACGGGGAGGGAAATTCGAAGCAATTGAGTTCCGTTCAAATTTCCTATTTTCACGGCATTTTCAAAATAATTTGGAGATTTATGGAGGGCAGGAATAATCCTTACAGTTTATTTTGAAAATATCTTCAATCTTAGTAGAATCAAAGAAAAAGGTTTGTGATATGGTTTTTCGGATATGTTCAGAGGAATGTTCAAAGGAAGTTATTCAGAGGGAAATTATTCAAGAGAAAATTGAACTAGAGTAGTTGCCTCTGATGTTTTCCCCTAAATCTTTTAGTTGTCAAGCTGGATTGAAAATTATCTGAAGACTTATGGAAGGAATTCAACTAATTCCTACGGTTGATATTGTAAAAAAAAACATAATTCTCAACTAAACACGTGTCACGCTGGTACGTGAAACAGTTTTATTTCCAATTTTTATCGATTTTTTTATATAAAAAAATGTACATGGCTGTACACATGCAAGAAGTTGCAACAGTACAAGCAAGTGCTCTTAGAATTATCAATTAATGTTATTTAGTTTTTAATTAATAATTAAATTCTATTTAAGATGTACCTTCTGCAATGGTATTTTTTCTCAATTATATTTCTTTTCGTTTCATTTCCGTCACTTTTTCTATTACAAGTTTTCTCTCTAAATGTATAGACTCTTTAAGTTATACGTAATTTTTCTTCTGGGTTTGTCATGATATCCAGAATTGGAATCAGCAACGTCCACGGAAATACCAGTCTCGCCTATTTAAACTACAATTAATTAATCCATCTTATTATTTCACATCTCTCAAAAGTCACAATTTCCAGTTCAGCGCTAGTCTCGATTCCACGACAAATCCGAAGCGAAAATAATTTTCTTTTTTGTTTTCCTTTTTAGTCTTAAATCAGAGATAACGCATACAGTATTATAACTTTTTCTTTTTCTTTGTAAAAAAATGAATTGTAATGAAAAAAAAACTGATGTGAGAATTGCGAGGGGCCTTACTCATTCTTGTGGTTCTGTTGTTTTTTTTTACTAAAATTACAATAAATAATTGAATGAAACATTACAACTTATTGCACAAATTTGTCTTTCTGAATTTTCTCCATTTGAATTCTCGAGAACCCGTGGCAATATTTACAAATCAGACAAATGATTTTCTCGTATGATAATGAAGTGGAAAATCAGTGCTAAGTTTTCTTTACTAAGTTTTGGGGATTTCACCTGTCGTGCCTCCTCATTGTTCTCTTGCCTTTAGTGAAAGGGAAGTGTTAAGAGTCGCAGTTTGTTTGGAGAATATCCGGAGAATGAGTGGTTTTAGCGCAAAAAGTTGCAAAACTTTTTTTGTAGAAATTTTGGTGATTTACGAAAGGTTAATATTTTTTTCTAAATCCACTCGCTCCCGAACGATTCACGAAATGATCAATGAGATTATTCGACTCGTCACTTTAATCACTCAATCTCAAATTTAGGTAATAAAGTCAGCGATAATTATTTAGTAAGAGAGCTGATGCGTTTCAACGTCTATAAATAATGATGTATGCGACACTGACCATCGAATTCAATAGAACATATTCAATCTAAAATTTAATAAACGAATGAATAATGAATTGAGTCCAATATCCATCAGGAACCGGCTCGGACAGTCACGATTCAAGGGAGAATTGATTATTCAATTTAATACTGCCTTAATTACTGCATTCATTGAGTACCCGAGGTACCTAAATTAGTCTTTGCACCGAAACCCTTGATTTACATAATTACTGCAGCAATTGAGTAGTGAGATTGTAATTGTTTTCAAAATTCTGTTCACTGTATTCTGCGAATACCTCTTAAACTGTTCAATTTATCAAAAAAGTCAGAATATATTTCGTATAGCTCACGTGAATCTCCACAAAACAATTGATTTTTTTCATTTTTTTAGTTACTCGTTGTGTGGATAATTCCACAATTAGCTAATGAAAGCCAGCAAGGATGATACAAACTGAGAAATTTTCAAGCGTCGATATTTCGAGAGGGCGGTCGCTAAATTTTGACATTCTTCTCTGAATTTCAAGCTTTTTTGACCGACTTAAAAAGGAGCCTCGAATTGCCGAAAACATATTATTGAGACAGAAGATATTGCCAATTCAATTGTTCTATCCCACTCATTCTTACAATGATTTCACTTCAATTCAGAATGTCCCGCACGTGATTAGTTATCTCAGTAACGATCTATCCGACAAGAAAATGTCACAAGTCAAACATGACTTTTAGACATTTTTCGATAAATCCACAAGTTTCAAAGACATTTGAAGAATAAGCGATAAGTAATTCTTCGACTCATTTCGTTATTCAAAATTCCTCAGGATTAATTTCATTTGGAAGAGTATTAATCGCATTAATGTGCGTTAATTATTAATTAGTTTGAAAATGCCTCGTCCGAGCCATGGCAAAACATAAATCCTGGTTATCAGTCTTGTTGAGATTATCCGTAGAAAAAAGGATAGACACGAAATGACTAATTCCCTTAAATATCGTGACGTCCATCTATTATCTTTATCCACAAAAAAAAATGAGGAAGAAACTAATTGATTTCCTCTTTGCTACATGGCTATCAGTCTTGGTGAAACTGAAAGAGAACGTTATTTTTTAAAACCAAACTGAAATGAAAAATCCTTTGAGGGATCACCGGTTCGTGATGTGGACCCATTAATTATCATTTTACCAGAAAAAAATGAATAATGACCAACAGTTCTGTGATGGAGTAAGATAATACGGAACTATCCATTGTTAACTAGAAAAAAAGCCTTCGAAAAATTGTAAAATTAAATGCCATTATTTTTTGAGTTTTTTTTTTATTACAGAACTGATGATCTCCACATATAATTATGTGTTAATTTGTAGGTGGGTTCATAAAATCGTTCAAGATAACTTCAATTATTGCAATAATTACACCTTAATGTGTGGATTATTTTGAGACAATGTCATTATTGAATTAATGAAAAAAATAACAATTCATGGTTAACACAATTTAATGACTAAATAATTATGGTCTTGATTTGCAATTTTAATGAAGTTTATCCGAAAAAAATGTTCCTTCACATCTTCTCCAGAATTAAATACTTTGTCAAAATATTTCCACAATTCGAAATGAAAATCTATTCAAAATGTAATAATTTGTAGTGACGTAATTATTTAATGAGTTGATGTTATTATGTGAAAAACGAAAAACAAATTTTTAAAGATCCCAAAATTCTCCGTAAAAATTAATTACGAAGTGATTTTCAATACAAAATTAACTAATGAGTAACAAATAATCTCATAAGCTGATTCTGAAAACTGATAAATCGTTAAAAAATGCCTCTCAACATTCCTCAAAGCCACTAATTAATCGCATAATCAAAATCTGCAAAATTGATGTATCATCTTGAACTGTTTTGCCCCGTGTAACTGAATAATTCAAGTTTACAGAGTTTCCCTGGAATCTGCAAAAAAATCCCCTCCTCGAACTAAACACAACTCGAATTAAATCGAGCGACTTTTGCTCTTATAAAAAATTATTATTTAATATATTTATGTACACAATTGTTGTCGATAAAAGCGATCATCGATACCTTTGTAATCTCTCATTAATATTACTGAATAATTCACAACCAGCACGCGTGTCTCTGATTTTTCCATACTAATATTTCCGATCGCTTCAACAATTCAACTGATTAATTCTCATTGATAAATGGGATTTTGCATGAAATTTTAAATTCTTGGATTGGATATGAAAATTGCATGAAAAATAATAGTTACATATTTTTTGTTTTTAAAAATGGCTGAGAAACGAGTGTCCAACTTATGACGTCATAAGTTCGGTGTTTCTTCAATTGGCTATAACTTCTTGATTTTTCATTTTTTTTTACAAAATAAGAAAATACATACGTATTTTAATTCTATTGTGCATCCAATGTTATGTCATTAGTTTTTTTCGGCGAAAAAATTTCATACAAAATCTCAATTTTATTACTTGAGAAATACTATAATTACTCGATTCAATCTATTCACTGGTTCTCAGCACAAGATATTGCCTAATTTCCTGGTGGAACCTGGTGGTTACATGTGATAACCTTGTATCTCTGCATCATAATGCTCGATAAAAAATAATTTATTCTCCTTAACAATTCAAAACGATTCATTTTTCTCTTCTCATTAAATTAACTTATGAATTCTCTTGTTTTCAATTAATGATAATTGGATCATTTGAAGTTATTTGTCACGGCCATTGCTACATTCATCTTTCTTATCTACGCGTTAATTATTTAATTATAAATTAATTGGATTTATCAACACTAACACTAACGCGCAGATTAATTCTGGCGGAGAAGTGGTAAAATGTGGTGAGGGGAAAAAATTGAAGAGATTATTTTGCGAATAGTTCAGGGAATGAATTCAGGGAATAGTGTAAAGAAACTTGTTTCAATAATTATTAGCGAGATAATACGATAATTAACGATAACGTGTGGAGTAAAAAATCATTGAATTGTAATTAATCTCGTAGCCACCTCACTAATGAACACTTTTCAAATATCAAGAAAACCTTTTGTGAGCTTATGAAATTGCTCACAAAAATGTATAAAAACACTTTTGACCCTTGAAATTCTCTAAAACAAAATGTATAATAGTTTTCTCTAATCCCATTCATTACTTATATGATACCACAATTGCTAATTAGTGCTCTTAAGGCATGGAATACAAAATAATTTCATAATTAATTCTGTAATGATCTACAGAGGCGTCGAATTCATTAATTCTACTGAATTCCTGGAATAGTTCAACAATAGTTCAACAAACTGAGAAAAATTGTCTTTCATCCATAGTTTATGAAATACTTTCAGAATTGGTTTTCGAATCATTTGCGTCACGCGTATTTCTATAATAAATTCCAACATATGTTTTCGGCGCTTAGGATTCTTTCCAAAAACGCCTCTTTACAGTCTTCTCTGAGCCCACTCATTGCTGAATTAATTCAATTCAGAATTATTAACATGCATACCATATGAAGTGATTTAATCATTTTTCACGTCATTCACTCTACAATGACTAATTTCACTTGGTAAAAAAGTGCCCAGAGATGGCCAGTTCCTGAACTTCGCAAAATAAAACATTTAATTTAAAACCCTCACTTCCAATTATCCCAAATCCCCAGAATTTTTTTCTAGATTGTTCATTCGGTGCATAATATCATCTCTCAAATATTCATAAATTTGCTCATATGTTTTCAGTGTACAAACGACAAACACGAAATCCTTAATATCCTTTATAAAAGGATGCCATTGTAATAGCGCAGACACTCAATGTGTGATTTAATATGAAATATCGTTGCAAGGAAGAAACTAAAGTATCCTCTGGAACTGATAAATGAGTTAAAAGCATTACTTACGTAGAAAATAACGATGGGAAATTAGGGGGTCACGGGATTTGCGATACGACGATACACACGTATTTTTTTTCTTTTTTTTTTTCATTTTCAAACATTTGTTCAGTTAATGGATTTTCCACGGGGGCTGTCAAACTTCCATGTGTTTTGAGGGTGCATGAGTTATGAATGGTTCACTCCACATTCTACGTAAATCTCCCTGTAACAAATTTATTTAAATTACTGCAAATAACAGAAAAAATCATAAATGGACAATAGTATAGAGAAAGTGAACAATCGAATGAAATGAATCATATTTACTGTTGATTAAATTCTGCATTACTATTTTAGTAATTTTTATTGTCAAAAAATAGTATATTGTGCAACTAGTGCGTAAAGTAGCACTTTTTCGGACGAGTGCTAGGCGATCACACGAGGTGAAAAAGGCGATACGCACGTGTTGCACACCTGATTTATTGCAATACCTGCCTAAATCCGCTTTGAGGGCAAAGTGGTTTTTTGTGTGCAGAGTGCGGAAAAGGACCACTTTACGCACGAAAACCGGTACCGAAAAGTCAACTTTTTGGGCAGGTATTGCAAAAAAAATTATGTCGTGAGGGGTGACAGATTTTTTGAACATTAAAGATTTATTAGTTATTCATAAAAATTGAAAATTAAGGCGCAAGAATAGGCGTTTATTGATCGTTCCGTTCAGCCAGAAATCTTGTTCATTTCAAGAATGTTTTTAAAAATGTATAAAATCAAAAAGATGATTTTTTTTTCAATATTCATCTATAAGAAAGGAAGTTTACCTGACGTGCAATTGTTATTTAAACAGAATCAAGTTTTAATATTTACGGCATTGCCAGTAGTAGTAAGAAACCATTCAAAATTGTAGATATGCAATTGGAAGACAATTCCAGAGACAACGAAAGTTGGCCAATTGACTAATTGCATATACTCGAATTATACAATCGAAAATTCAGATTGCATGTGTCATTGAATTACTTCACTTCAGTGTAATAGAATTCAATATGTATATCATATGTCAATGCTATCAATGGAAAACTAAAATAAAAAATAAGCTAAAAATGTAGAAGCTACATTACGCCCACGAAGTAATTTTACCAAGAAAGAGTAAAAAATGGTATTGACACGCTGTGTCTGAAAACATAGGGTTCGATACTCGCGGGGATAGTGTTTTTAGACGCGTGAGATTATATTACCCGCCGTTGGCTCGTGCTATAAATCTTCCACGAGCCCAAAAGGACTTTCCCGCAATCGTATCGAAATATCCTATTTTAATATTCCTATTCACTCACCGAAAAAAACAGAATTAGATTTACAGCTACGTTTTATAACTTTTCAAGATAGAGAATTGACCACGGCTTTACCACTTACGACTCTTTGCAATTGTGTGAAGAATAAACAGAAAAATTATTTAAAAATGAACAACAAAGTTAAAAATAAAAAAGCAAAAGAAAATTAGTGTCTACAAATATATATTATTAGACATATTGTCAACATATATTTATTTTACAATATCAAAGCAAGAAAATCTATTAAAATTCCCGTGATCTTTCCTATAAAAGAGTGAAAAGATAAAAGTGGGGTATTTTTTATTTTTCCATTTACACGCCCAGAAGAAAAAACCAAAGACATAAAAATTAACTTTACAGTTACGTTTTACACATTTTTAGAGATTACATTGTTCACGATCTTTACGCTCACCGCTCTTTACGGTTTCATGACAAATAAACAAGAAGAAATATAATAAAACAAACCGGAAAAAGCTAGAAAAAGTTTGGCATCGTCAAGGCAAGGAAATTCTATTAAATTTCTGTTAAACTTTCCGATAAAAAAGTCAAAATTTAAAAGTTGCCATTTGCTCACACAAAAAACAATAAAAAACCAAACATAAGAATTAACGTTACCGTTACGTTTTACACGTTTCTAGAGCTCAAATTATTCACGACCTCCACACTTATCGGCCTTTACGGCTTTGTGAAAAATAAATTTAAAAATTGCAATAAATCAGACAAAAAAAGTTATTACAGACAATGCAATTGAATATCGATTAAATTTTCCTATAAAAAAAAAAGTCAAAATCTAAACGTTGCATTTTTGACATTCTCATCTCATCGAGAAAAAAAAACAAATAAGAATTAAATTTACAGTTGAGTTTTACACAATTCCAGGGATGAAATGGTTCACAATCTCTACACTCACCGCGCTTTACGACATTGTGAAAAATAAACAATGAAATTACCTTTAAATACGCCATGGTAAGTAACGGCAAAAGCGTAAACGGCACGAGGTAAAGTAAGGCTGGCTGGGCTGCTTTAAAGACCTCAGAGCTGACAGTGGCAGTGAGTAGACCAAGAAAATAACCGATGAGTGAGCAATGGAAGTAACTAATGCGACTGAGGTGTCTCGGTGGTGGTACACCAGCTTCACATCCACCAGGTATCAACTGAGCCTTCTTGTAGGCATCATAACGTAGCACGAAGCACAGGAGTAGTCCGGGCATCACGATATCACCGAGACCGAGCATGGAGAAGTGGCCGGCTTGGTGCATCGAGGGAAATACGAGTTTACCGGGTAGTGAGAGCTTTGGGGCCTCACGTGCTACACCTCCCAGGTGCAGTCGACGGGCTACCAGACCCACTGGATTGTCAGCTGGCCTTGTCGCGACCTGTTGATTAATTTGAACAATTTTTTTTACTCTACACTAAAAACAAATTTGAATTCGTTCTTTTGGTGATTAAATTGCAGTTTAATGATTTAAGGTGATTTAATGGTTAGGAAATAATTTTAAGATAACGGAGAATTGAGGCATTTTCTTTTTGTTGAATGATTGAAATATTGAACACTCAAAAGAAGAATTTTAAAGTAAAAGACCAAAGTAATCTAACAGCGACTTAAACATGAAAAATTAAAATCTGGGAAAATGGGAAACGAGAGTTGCCATTAATACAAACATTCTGGCTTATTTTGGGCTCAATACTCAGTTCAATATTATTGATAATAATTAATTAAAAAATTGCAAACATAAATTCTGTTTAATAAGTTACCTTGACCATAACATTTGTGCTGAATATGTAGGAGGAGAAGAATACCCAAAAGACGTCATAAATGAGTAGTCCAGTGAGCAATAATGTCGACACCTTGAGGCTTGGTAATCTGACAAATGCAATGAATGCAACACACAGTCCCATGCCCATTGCATCCATGAGTAACCAGTGTCCAGTGAGTACCCATATGCATACTATACTGACACTCAATGAAAATGACAGCAATTCAGCACCTGTGAATCTTCCACAGACACCGAACGATATTTTATTACCGTCTGAACACGGTCTTATTATGTACTGGCACATGGGTAGCAGGAGAAATGCTAGAGCCACTGTTGCTATAACTGTAAACATAGAAATTAAATGAATTGTCATTGACTTTATGAAATATTTTATTGAAATGCAATGACTTATTTCCAATTATTCTTAATAAATTTTTCTCATTCATCAAGTTATTGACATTGAAGGACACATAAAATATTTAATTAATCATTTTGTAAAATTCATATCCATCATTGCAGAATAAACTTGATAATGTTTATTCGCAAAATTCTCAAGAAAATGTGAGAAACTATTCTATAAAGTTCTATTCTATTAAAGTTACAGAAGAATAAAAATTGAAAAATGTTCAAATTTTCTACTGAAAATTAATATTTTTCTGTAAGATTGTTCACTTACTCGCAGTACATATTGCAAACAACATCTGCATACTATCGAAGAAGAAAAACATGATGAGAAGAGATATGGAAGCTCCAAGAGGTAAGCAGAGTGCATGCATTGTGTCCAGAGTTTGTACACCACCGTTGGAACTATCCGAGTTAGTACCACTGACAATACCACTCAATAAATTCACTCTCTCCTTCTCCTTCTCCCTCTCCCTGGCCTCCTGCTCCATATTCAATGATCTGAAGCTGCCATAAACGATCAGCAGGATCGAGATTAGAAATGTGGAGACCCTGGAGGAATCCATAATGGAGTAAGCCCTGTAAAAATTAATAAGATCATTAATTGATACTCAGTAATGCCTGAGTAATTTGAAACTCATGAGATAGTAGGTGACATTCTGAAGTCGAAGTGATACAAGTTAATGTCAGTTGTTTTTTGAATAACAAAATACTCAGTAACAAATATCTTCTCATATTGATTCGTAAAAACACGAATTGTTAAGATAGTTACCTGAGAAAAGGAATTAATTAATTAACAATCATTTATTTTCGTGGATGTTACAATAAATGGTTTACCCTTGAATTGATTAATTAATTGAATAGCATTTTACAAATATTCATCCAGGCAAAGAAAAAAAATTATCAAAGAAAATTCCAATACTTTTGATAAATAATGATTTATTAACAATCAGTACTTCCAACTGTTGCACATACGAAATAATTTTTATGCCACTCCTGCCTGAAACCGGCTGATTACGCACTCGGCGCTTCGCGCCTTGTGCCTAATTCAGCCGGTTCCAGGCGTCGTGGCATAAAATT
>JAPYZM010002721.1:0-13026 GCA_030522845.1 Psyttalia concolor
GTGCGCATGCGCGGAGACCGAGAGTCTGCGCGTGCATAGCGTGCCCAAAATATCACTTTACGCACAGTGTGTCAAAATATCCTATTTTTCCGTGAAGCATTTGAAAAAAGTTTTCTTGAAACCCTTTTCAGGGCATTCAGGGGATTCCGGACACGGTTACGGCTACGGTAGTTCAAACACTCGCCATTCAAAGACTCACTCGCAAATTCCCCCACGATTTCCACCACTTCCGATAACTGATGAAGACTACGAGGCGAATTTCGATGGTCCTAGCTATCGAAATGGTGCGCCTGTGGTCGGTATGCGTATTCCAAACCCCAACGGTGGGATTTACGGACAGGGAGCTCCTGGCCTAGGTCGCGGAGGTCTCATCCGAGGCCGTGGACGCGAAGGATATTATGGATCCTTTGATGCCAGTGGTAAGTTGTCACCTTCAGCGGGACAAGCTCTCCTAGAAAAATCAGCGTGCGGAATTTCGCAACGTCTGCCTGATTCTGATCGGAGAATATCTTTCAAGGTTACTACGGCGAGGTTCCACACAAGTCTAGGATCAGCAATGGTCTGTATCGAGGGCACGGCATCAGTCCAATGGGCGAGGCGAATTCTGATGGATCATTTCCGGAATTAGTCCACGACTTTGACGATGAGAATGATAATTTGTACAGCGCGTGCAAAGAGAACTGCCCCAGTGACCAGTTCCTCTGCTTTCGCACTTGCGAGTGCATAAATATACATCTGCGCTGCGACGGATCTGTGAGTATTTGAGACAATGATGATCTGCTCCAATGCGGAAGACAATGATCCACAAAATCCAACATCAACAGAAAAGATGATAAATTAGGGGAGGACCAATCGGACTGTCTTCAGTTGTCAATAACTCGAAAATGAAAGGCTGGAATTCCTCGATATCCGGCTCTTTTTCAAGCTCTTCATTCACGCTTGAAGATGACCCCTAAATCATCTAAATCCCGTCATTGAAGCCGGAGATATTGACGATTAATGACAGTCCCGTTTGGAAGAAGTTAATCACAGAGTTTCCAGTCTGCCCTACGCTCAGGAAAACTAGATAATTTCCTAGATAATTTCCTCCCTTATTTACATTCGCAGCTCGATTGCGACGGGGGAGAGGACGAGGTAGACTGCGAGGAGATCATTGAATCCAGAAAGTCCAATGGCACTTGCTTCGGAGAGCGCGGGTTACTCTGTCCGCAGACTGGCTTCTGCATTGCAGTCGATTGGCTCTGCGATGGTGATGATGATTGCGGTGATTACTCCGACGAATCAAACTGCGGTAAGCCTACATTTTCATATTTTTAGAAGATGATTTTAATACCACCATAAGCGGGGGATCACAAGTTGAATTACCCATAATTACAAAGTAAATCAATTATCCAAAAGATTGACCGGGCGGGTCATCACATTATACCCCATTAATTCATTAGACCAGTTCTTCTGATTATGAAGGAAGAATAAGACAATGGTATAACGATCGCCGACGGTGGCCGAACTGGTTAAAGCGCACGGCCGGACGGCGGAACCCGCCCGGCGTGGATTCGAGTCCGGCTTGGGGCATGTGATTTTTTAATCTTTCGGAAACCGTCGAACGGGAGTCCAGACACCAAAAATCATCAGAAAACGGGGGAAAAAGTTTTTCCGATGAAGTTTGGTTGATGAACGCCATATCGGCCCAGGTTTTCCGGGGTTTTCCTGGTTTCCCTGGGTCATCAGGACAGGCCGTACCGGGCGTACAGCTCCTGGGGTACAATGCGGCATGGTTAGAGAGGAAAACAGCCGCAGATACCGGAAAAAGGGGGGGAGGGGATGTAAAAACCCGATGAGGGTATATACGGCAGGGAAAAAAATATAAATACACAATTGGATGATTACCAATCAATCCATCAATGACAATCACCAATCCCAGAGTATTTGGAATCATTGAAGTGGCAAAAGTTTCCCAGAATTCCCCGTCAATTGACCATTGAGAGAAAAACCGAATTCTGCTCTCAATAATTAATCTCCATCACCTTCAGCTCCCAAACAAATCAGATGTCACATTAAAAATATTGATCAACTTCAGGAGTCAAGAAAAACTGCACTCAGGATCAATTTGAATGCCGAAATGGCCTCTGTGTGCAGCAGACCTGGCGATGCGACGGTGAGAATGACTGCCGTGACTTTTCAGACGAGGAGAATTGCAGCGATCGAAAGTAAGTGAACATGCAAAATTCCTCATCTCTTTATAAATGCCAGATTCCTTTCCAATAATCATGGAGAGGAGTGAAAAGCCTGAATTAATTCAGGACTTCCACCCAACCATTCTCACGTGTTCATGCTCATAGAAAATGTTATCAATCGACAGTCGATTGTGCCTTCTGCCGCGCCCGCGAGGGAGCTCAATATTCAGCTTCGCTGGGCTAAATCGGGAAAGGGGTGGAATTATTTGACGTGATTAGCATCAGGTCTTGAGTTGATAGGCGTTTCGTACACAGGAACGATTGGGAGTTTGGCGGGCGGGGGAGGTGGGGAGACAGGCACGAGAAGCTGGGGAATGCTTGTAGAGGAATAGCTGGGGTGAGGGCTCAGGGGGATATTGGAGGTGGGTGGCAGTGTTGATCCAGGGCGTGGGGGTTGCCAAGACAACAGCTAATGGTATCACATTGGTGCGTTGGTGGCGCGTGCTATCGACCACTTGAGAGTGTGGGCTACTCTCCTTGTCGTCTCATACAAAGTCAAACGTATCGATCTCAAAATAGATTTATTTGACTCGAACTTAAATAGATCTGTAATGCCACAAATAATGAGGATTTGCAGTGTCGAGGTGCGTTGAATAAAGAATATGGGGGAATGCTGAGGGATTCAATGAACTTTTACTCATAAATAAATTCGAATTCATGAATTGGTGCCGCCCACCTTCAACTTTAATTTATCATTAACATTTCAATTGTCGAATGAATTGTCAAGATTTATGGGACAGATCGTAATAGAATTGTTGGTTACTCAGACTTCGGTAATTCAAGACTATCCGTCTGAATTTTCGATATTGACGTAGGACTGATGCACCGGATGCTGGCGTTAATTTAATGGAAATGTAATTATTATAGAATTCCACTTTGACCGACTATTTTCGTTACTCTCTATGGTAAATTGATTTCCAGCATATCGGTCTTCATTCGCTCTTCCGAGAATCGATAGTCGATAATAGGGGGAAATATGTTTAAAACGAAATTGCTAAAAGCACTTTGATGGAAGCATCCTCGTCTATTTAAAATAAGAACCAATTGAGTTTCTCGTATGATGTTCAAGCTTTTTATTTACCATTCTCGGAGTTCAAAGAACTGTTGTAAAAATGGTTGACGTTAGAACGACGATATGGTCCAATATTGACAGATAATTGAAATGGAAATCGGTATATATGCGGATAGCTCAGGTGGGAAGAGGCGGGACTGGTAATCGGAAGGGCTGGGTTCGAGTCCCGGTCCCAGAATACCTGAATCTTTTCTTCAGTTATTTGTAGACTAGATATATTGAGAAGGAATTCCCGCCCATAAAAAATTTGGAAACGCATTCCCCCTACCTAATTCCAAAAACACTTGTAGAAATCTGTTTGATATCCCCAGAAAATGTAGGGAGGATGAGTTCACCTGCCCGGATGGCGCGTGTCTACCCCGCAAATACATGTGCGACGGTGAAAATGATTGCGACGACGGTTCGGACGAATTCAAATGCCGTAAGATATCTCAAAATATATGAGACAAATTTGCCGGACTGTTAACCCTTCTTTCCACAAATTCCTCACCCATAGTGAACATTGCAGATGGAAATCGCGAGGTGGACTGCGACGAGAATTACTTCGAATGCGCAACGGCGAAATGCATCAGAAAGGAGTACCGCTGTGACGGCAGTGACGACTGCGGCGATGCCAGTGACGAGGAAAATTGTCCAAATTTATCGGACTGCAATCCAGATCAATTCAAGTGAGCAAAATAATTCATCCTCCAATTCCTTCCGCCATTCCAGTCATCCTGGCTCCTCTCGTTTCCTCTCCATAACATAAAAATAACTCGCAACACCAGTAGATGATCAAGCCCTACCAAATCATGACAACTCGCCATTCATTCATCAGCGCCCAAAACCGGGGGAAAAAAATCTGAATGAAAAGTCCACGCTCAGTTGGAGGGTTGTTCGTTAGTTCCACCCTTGCTCTTTGTTATCCTCCTCCATTTGCACCCCTCGCCCTTCGCCATTCCGAGGACAGCTACTTGCAATCAGCTTCGCTTCATTTTCGTCAATTTCCTCTCCATTCAATGAAAAAGTCAACATCTGGTATTTTCCTTTGACTCCACCCGCGCCTCCCCCTCGTCTTCCCCTTCCCATGATTCATATCCCAAGGAATCGGACTGTCATTCCCCCAATTCTACCATAAAATCCCTTTTCTCCCATTCACTCTCTGGCATTCCATCTCCTCACATATCTCATCAATTTTTCCTCCCATCAACAGATGCGGAACTGGTGATTGCATCAGCAAACTACAGGTCTGTGATGGCCAGCATGATTGTAATGCGGGGGAGGATGAAACGAACTGTGAACATCCAACGCCCCGTGAATGTTCAATGCCCGACGAGTTCGCTTGTACCGGAAATTGTATATCCGTGAGTATTCAATTCCAGAATCCTCCCCCTAGCCCCTCCCAATCTAAAAACAATCAAACGATTTTTGTACCTCAGCGTTCGTGGGTTTGCGATGGCGTGCCAGACTGTTCCAACGGGGAAGATGAGGATGAATGCCCTCTGACGTGCGATGCTACCCAGTACTTGTGTAAATCACCTCCAGGTACCAATGACACAGTGATAATTAATAAAATTCCACACATGCCGTTCCAGCATATGCAAGCTCACTGCATCAGCAAGAAACGTCTGTGCGATGGTATACCAGATTGTCCGCTGAAGGAGGACGAGGAGAACTGCCCGAAGAAGAGGAACTGCACGTCCAGCGACAAATGCAAGCAACAGTGCATCCTAACAGCGAACAATGAGAACGCCTGCGCTTGCGATCCTGGCTTCACCCTGGGGAGTGATAATTTTACATGTCTTGATGTCAATGAGTGCGAATCCAGTAAAGAGCCAGTTTGCAGCCAACTGTGCAACAATACTTACGGTACCTTCACCTGCGGCTGCATAACCGGTTACGTCTTGAGATCGGACGGCAGAACTTGCAAAGCAAATGGTGGCAATCCCAGTTTAATTCTCACTAATCGCGTGGACATCAGAAGAGTCAGCCTGGCATCGGCAATTGACGCCAGCTACACACCGATCCTGAAAGGTCTCCATAACGCAATAGCCGTTGATTATCACTACGACAAGGGTCTTCTGTACTGGTCCGACGTGTCATTGGATATGATTAAGAGGGTCTACGTTAACGGGACTAGCCCAGAAGACGTAATCCGCTGGGGATTGGAGAGTCCCGGTGGTGTAGCCGTTGACTGGATTCATGATCTTCTATTCTGGACGGATTCGGGCACGCGCAGAGTGGAAGTCATCACCCTGGAAAGCAAGGTTCGTCATGTACTGGTGTCCACGGATTTGGATAAGCCCAGAGGTATAGCTGTCCATCCTCACTATGGCTACGTATTTTGGACCGATTGGGGTCCCTCGCCGAAGATCGAACGAGCTGACATGGACGGCACCGGGAGACAAGCTCTAATAACAGACGACATCACCTGGCCCAATGGCCTGACCATTGACTATCCTACGGAGAGAATATACTGGACCGATGCTAAACATCCTGCCATTATGTCAGCGAAATTGGACGGCACTGATAAGAAGAAAGTACTGAGCAAAGGGCTCCACCATCCTTTTGGCATCACTGTCTTCGAGGACTTGATTTATTGGACAGACTGGCACTTCAAGAGTATCTCCTCGGCGAATAAGGGCAATGGAAAGAACTTCAAGACCATCAGATCTAATCTGTACTTTCCCATGGACATTCACAGCTATCACAAGCAGCGTCAACCATTTTATCCAAATCACTGCGGAGCTAACAACGGAAGATGTTCGCACATGTGTTTACCGAATAGCGCTGGCTATAGCTGTGTGTGTCCCGTTGGTCTGAAGATAAAGCACGACGGCAAGAATTGTGCTTCGACCATCGACAATCTCCTCATCTTTGCCAGGAAACGAGACCTGAGATTGATACCCATCGATCAATCAACGAGGGTATTCGATACTGTCATCCCAGTTGATCATGTCCAGAGTGCTGTTGCACTCACTTGGGACGCTGACGAGGAGATGATCTACTGGACTGACGTCGAAACTGACTCGATTAGCAGAGCTCACCTGAATGGAAGCAATCAAACTGTCATCATCAACAATAACTTGGAGTCCCCAGCTGGTCTCGCTATGGACTGGATTACTAAGAAAATTTATTGGACAGACGCGGGGACAAACAGAGTCGAGTGCTCCAACTTGGACGGCACTATGAGAACCCTCCTCGTTTACGAAGGGCTTGACAAACCCCGGGACATCGTCGTTGATCCCACTGTGGGCTACATGTACTGGAGCGATTGGGGAATCAAACCGAAGATTGAGCGAGCTGCCATGGACGGAAGTAGGCGGAAGGTCTTTATCGGTGATAATATCATGTGGCCGAACAGCTTGGCCATTGACTTCTCCACCAAGCGACTCTACTGGGCTGATGGAGGAATGAAGAGCATTGAGTACGTGGATCTTGATAAAGGGGGGAAAAGATTTCGCGTTAGGTCTGATCTGCCCCATCCGTTTGGCTTGACAATTCATCAGAACAAGATCTACTGGACGGACTGGGATACCAAGAGCATTCACAGAGCTAATAAGGACACCGGGGTGAATGCCACTGTTGTCAGGGCTCAGTTGGACAATCTTATGGACGTTCGGGCGTTTCATCGTAACCGGAAAGTTGTGCCTAATCCATGCAAAGATAATAATGGTAAATGCTCACATCTGTGTCTGCTGAGCCCCGACCCACCCAGATACAAGTGTGCTTGTCCCACTGGGCTCATCCTCGAGCCCGGTTCCAATCAGCGCAAGTGCAGACCTGTTCCCAACCAGTTCCTCGTGTTTGCCCATCGAATTGACATCAGAATGATATCGTTTGATGTTAACTACGCGGTGGACGTTCTCCTACCGGTGAATTATCTAAAAAATACAAGCGGAGTTGATGTTAATCGAAGAACTGGCGATGTCTACTGGACGGATCCAGGTCACGACGTGATTACCAAGTCTAGTTTTGATGGGAGTAATGTGAAGAATGTCGTGTTTACTAGTATTGATACCGCTGACAGTCTTGTCGTGGATTCAGTCGGGCAGAAGTTATACTGGACCGATGCTGGCTTGAACAGCATTGAGGTCTGTGAACTCGATGGGAGAAATCGGAAGGTCCTCATATGGTCGGGTCTGGATAATCCTAGAGCCATTGCTGTCCATTACGCAAAGGGCCTGCTATTTTGGACGGATTGGGGTCACAATGCCAGAATTGAAAGGGCTAATATGGATGGAGAAGAGCGGGCCACTGTTGTCGCTGATAATCTAGTGTGGCCCAATGGCTTGTCCATTGATACCCAACATGATAAGCTGTACTGGAACGATGCTAAACGGAAAGTCATTGAAGTGTCTGATCTTGATGGGAGCAACAGGAGGACTTTGATCAAAAATATTCAGCATCCTTACGGGCTCTCTGTGATGGGGGATTATGTTTATTGGAGCGACTGGCAGACCAAAGCTATTCATCAAGCTAATAAAACGACGGGGAGTGATCCGAAGGTGCTTGTGAATAACTTGGAGGGAATAATGGACGTGAAAGCCATCAGTGTAAGTAGAAGAATCAAAACTGAACAACAGAAAGTGCTGACCAAATCTCCGTTCTCCATTAAAGACTCACCATTTTCATTTCAGATCGACGACATCAAGGATCTTGAAGACGTCTGCAGTGACAACAATGGCGGCTGCTCCCATCTCTGTCTCCGTAATCCTCGGGGCTACAGCTGTGCCTGTCCAACTGGAATCCTCCTGAAGGACGACAAGAAAACTTGTTACTCAAGTCCAAAGAATTTTCTACTCTTCGCAGCATCAAAATCCCTCGCTCGGATATCATTTGATACAGCTGAGAAGTGGGAGGAGAGCCTTCCAATTATAGATATTCACAATGCCTACTCCGTGGACTTCCATTGGAACAAGAGTCTCATCGTCTACTCCGATATTAATCTGAGAATCATCAGAACTATCAACATGCACAACTTCTCAGACACGAGGACAATTATCTCAGAACCGGAGACTTCAGAGGACTCAGACTCCTCGCCGTTCAAGATAGCTGTTGATTGGCTGGGGAATAATATCTACTGGACGAATATGAAGAAGAAGGTGATAGAAGTGGCGAGGATGGATGGGAGCAGTCGAAAGTGTCTGTTGAAGGATTTGGACACTCCCTGGTCAATCGCAGTCTTTCCGAAGCTGGGGTACATGTTCTGGACTGAATGGGGAAAGGACTCTACTATTCAGCGGGCTGTACTGGATGGCACCAAGAAGAAGGCAATCATCGCAACGGATCTGTATTATCCTAATGGCTTGAGCATTGATTATGACAAGCGAAAGCTCTACTGGGCTGACTCGGTGAAGGACAGGATTGAAATGTCAGATTTGAATGGGAATTACAGAATTCAGCTGGTGCCCAGGGCTGAGAGACCTTATGGATTGTCGCAGTATGGACAGTTCATTTACTGGGCTGGGTGGGGTCAGACGTCGGTGAAGAGGGCTGATAAAACCACGGGCGATAGCTCGATCAATATTAGGACTTCGCTGCATGGAATTAGCGATGTTAAGGCGGTTTCGGAGGAACGACAACGAGGATGGTCTCCTTGCACTGTTGATAATGGAGGCTGCACTCATTTGTGCTTCTTCGTCAAGAATAATTACACGTGTGGCTGCCCAGATACTCCAGATCCCACCTGCTCTACAGGTAACTCACGTTTCGTTGGATGTTTTGGGAGGTGAAGTCAGTGGTATCGTCAGTGTCGTAGTAAATTCCACTGCCACCCCCAGCTGTTTTTTATCGAGAGTCTTAACCCTTAGCTGGTCGCGCTATGAGCGCGCCGCCGCACTTTTAATTATTCTCGACATTATCACTAAACCATCGGGAGTCATGACCTGGCATTATAGGCATTCCTCAACTGGTTTAATTTTTTCTAATAATTTTTTTTATCAAGAAAAACCCGAGAATTGCGGCGCAATGCTCACGGTGCGACCTGTTCCGCATAAGAAAGTTGACGAGCGCCGTTGCCAGTCCTCTCGTGGCCCTTTCAGGTGACGTCCGAAAATAGCGGAGTCAGCTGAACTGCGATTGTTGTGATTGCTGCAATATATTCATTTAGTAGGATTTGTATTGTTTTTACGAGTATTGAATGCACGTAAGTATCTAAAAAGAATTCTTATTTGATTCGAATGCTGATGTGGCAACCATGCATTTGGAAATACACGCGCTACGCCGCGCTATTCAGGTGACGAGTTACGTTCGGTGGAGTGAAGCGACCAGCTAAGGGTTAAATTTATTAAGTTTCAAAATGCAATCTGATTCAGCAGGAAATAAATGTTATTATTTAATTATCATTGAAGACAAGGAATACTTGGAGTTGCAGTAATTGGAGTAGGATTGGATTAATTCTCACAATTATTTTTCAGCTCCAAAGAAACGAGTTCCGATTAGAAAACCTGGAACCGATAACGATCCCGACTACGATGAGCACAATGAGAATGAGAAACCTATTGAAGTATTTACAAGGCCCACTCACAGGGATGGTGGTGATAAATTCAAGAATTATAAAATTAACAAAGGCAAAGATTACACCAACATGGTTGCCACCATTATCGTCATTGGTGTAATAACATTGGTGATTATTTGCGCTATTATTATCCTCGTGTGGCAGAGAAAGCCCAAGCAGGAGAAGTATATGTACACGAATAGGAGAAATGTTCTGACATTTTCCAATCCAAATTACAATGCATCCGGAGCTGATGTTGGACCCAGCAATCCTCCAGTTGAGAAGAAATCATTCATCTGGAAGAGACTGAAGTACGACAGCTCGCAGGTTTGTTGATTACTATTTTTATTTTATTAAAAGATAAATTTGTCATCAGCGAGAAAGTAATCACTGAAAAAAATCGTACATTCGATTTTACAATATCGATTGACGTGAATTTAAAATGGATGTTTTGACAGTGAAATATTGAGAGATAATTAATTTGGAGTACTCCCCAAGTTGCAGAAATAACGTTTCAATATCTGAGCTAACAGAAATAGGAATTATACGGAATTTCAACTGTTCTTGACCCCTTTATGGGCCTCATTTATTATTCAATTTACAATTTTCTAGAAATATTCAATAGTATTGATGCATTAGTTTAATTTAATGGAAGGCAGAACAAAATGAGACGTCTTCTGTATACAGTAAAAACTCCTTAAGAGATACGGTAGCGGGGTCTGGAGTCTTGAAAAATACTTTATCGAGTTTCCCTCTCTCCGACTCTGAGAGAGTGAGGGCGTCACGAATGGAAAGAGAGGCATACCTGGGAAGGTGGGGGGACGAACCAATGAACGGCTCCGGGTAGTGCGGTAATGGTAACGGAGGGAGAGAGCGAGTGAGAGCGGGAGATATTAGACAGAGAATGCGTTGGGGAGGAAATGTTAGAGTGGGGGGAGCGATTCTCCTCATGCGACGAGGCATTCATACGTTAGCGAGTCATCTCTTCTTTTAGGAGTTTTTACTGTATAGCGCAACAGTTCAACAGTTGGGAATTACGTAGGGGAAATGCGTTCCACATTTTTAAGGTAGGACAGTGAGATTAATCGGTGGAAAGGATTTTGGATAGGTGGGAATTCCTTCTCAATATTTTAGTTTAGTCCCCAAATAACTGAAGAAAAAATTCAGATCCTTTCACTGTTCAAACATTTTGTCTGAATTTTCCAGTAGACTACTCGGAAATTTTTATCGCATTTAATTTTCACTGGAATTTCCGGGAATTTTGTCACTGAAAATTCATGATTGCGATGAGAAGTGATTGAGGACTGGAAGTTTCAGGTTCATTTGACACTGAACATTAATAGAAATCCAGAAAATTCGGTGGAAGGTATTCCTGAATTTTCAGGACTATGACACGGAATATAATTTCAGGGAAGAAAATTCATGAAAATTCAGATTTTACTGAATATTCCGCGTAACTGGGTACTAAATATTTATACTCCTTTGGAAATTTAAGAACACTGAGAAATTTTCATTTTTACACTGCTCAAAATTCGGAAATATTCCGGAATTTTCCGCGAAACGGAAAATCTGGTTTTTTCATCCCCAACTCAAATTCAGTGTCGCTGGACATTACTGGTAAACGATCCATGAAATTTCATTTGTTTTCTAACAGTGTAGTTTCCCATAAATAATTTCATAAGTTCCCAATGATTAATTTAATATTTCATGAGAATTCAATATTATCCGTACCCCGTGCTTCAACGAGTGATTACTTTCTCATTCGTCAGTGATATCCTTGAGGTCAAAGAAAATATCGGAAACTCCTGATTTTCCTTGAGCTCAGGTGTTTTATCGATAAAATTAGATGCGCTAATCTTGCGCTTATTCTTTCTTTCCCCTTTTTCCTACTGAAAAAAAAACCAACATTGAATTATTGATGACAAACGTCACGAACAATTGAAAAAAAAACTATATCTATTGAAATAGAAATCCAACTCAGCCAAAGTTGAATGCCCGATCAAACTGCAACATCTACCTCTACGCTTCATCCAAATGAATGAGACTGAAACCATGTAGTGTTAGATATGTCGAGCTCCATGGCTTGATCCCGATGAATCCCTGGTCGTGGAGCTATCGTCTGATGTCGACTCCAGAATATCGACAATATTCTAAAGATAAATAAACTAGAAGGCCGAGAATTCTAGCTAGCAGAAATAACCCATCCACAGGGACTACCAGGAAGAAGGAATAAATCAGACGATTTTTTGTAAGATGTACCTGATCGTTCCGTCGAGAGAGCTCAAGGAAACAACCTGATTGGGCATACGACCAAAGACTGAGTTGAATAAAAAAAATGAAGCCATTGAGAGCGTGAAGAAATAGAGAATTTAAACAAAAAAACGAGTGATAGATATTTAATGGGAAAAATTGGGAAAGAAGGAATCAATAATTCATTGTATTATAGGAGAGAGTGTACGAGGACAATGGGCAGACCCCGAGCCCTGAAGTTGTCTCACTGATACCTCCCTCAGCAACTCCAAGCAGCAGTCGTGCACCCTCTGTTACGCCGAGGGAATCGTCACCCTCACTAATACATGATACACATCTCAATGCCTGACCGGTGGCTACCGTTGACGAGAGCCTTTTTTATTATGGCAAAGATCGATTGATGGAGAGATATGAAAATTTTTAAATATAAGTGCAGACAAAAATTACCGTGCTCGCTAATGGAGAGTTGATACGCACATTGAGAGAAGAAATGGTCGAATATTGGGAGAATTATCATTGACTCAGATGAATAATAAAAATCATCAGGCAATTCACGATGCGAAAAATATTTTTGGGATAGACCCACGAGATAACATTTTTTTTCTCCATCTCGTACGCAATAGAAAATAAATACGGTATCTATATTTAATCCCCGACGACTGAACTCAGCAGTTGTCGCAAGAAATTGGGTCTGGTACGTGTGCGTGCGAACGGCGACTTTTCAGTCACTCTCCGTTTCGCGTTGAGTGACTGAAAAGTACTTTTTCGACCCTTTGAGATGAAATAGTATAATTCGTAACAAGTGAACAAAAATGGTTTTTGGCGAGTGGGAGGTTTATAAACCATTTTTGTTCACTTGTTACGAAATATACTATTTCATCACGCTGTGTCGTAAAAGTAACTTTTCAGTCACTCTCCGCTTCGCGTCGAGGGACTGAAAAGTGCTTTTTCGACACATTGAGATGAAAAATATTGTTCGTAACACGTGAAAA
>JAPYZM010002722.1:0-14040 GCA_030522845.1 Psyttalia concolor
GTAACGAACTTCCCGATAGACTGAAATATTAACCTAGAAATTTAAGGGGTGGGGGGAATTTACTCCCGTCCGAATGGGATGTAGACAAAGTCAATGCCTGTCGATCGCGATCAAAATCCCTTCAATCGGATGACACGCCTGCGCGGGAGCGTAAACGATAGAAATTAAAAAATCAGAATTTCTTGTAATCCTTATTTTTTTAAAAAACTCAAAAAGAGGTGGGGGGATTTCGCTCCCAAACTAATCCAATCTTGTCTTCCATGATGCCTATCGATCACAATCAAAATCGCTTCGATCGGATGACGCGTCTGTGCGGGAGTGTGAACGAAAGGAATTGAAAGGTGAAATCACCCCATAATTTCTTTTAATCCTTATTTTTTAAAAAACTCAAAAAGGGGTGGGAGAATTTCGCTCCCGAACTTATCCGATCGTGTCCTCGATGATGTCTATCAATCGCGAGCAATCCCATTTCGATCGCACTCACCGTTCGCCTGGGAGCGTGAACGAAAAAAAAGTGAGCACACACACGCACACACGCACACCCACACACACACACACACAGGCGCGCGCGTGCGCGCAGACGACTCGGGGGATGTTCTCCTGGTCTAAAAACGTCGACATTTCACGAAATTAGCGATTTTCATTTTCGGGGTGAAAACAATAACTTCCTTATCGTGAAGTTAAAAGTGTCCAACATTCAACCGATGTGTCATCATCGATACATTGCAATAAATCATAAACCATAAGATACCATAAGACCATTTCTCCGCCAGTTATGTCTCATATTGGTCTTCAACTTGACCAAAGTATTTACAAAGAAATATGAAATTCGTTTTTGAATATCATTCAACATAATATAATTATGTTGTTATTTTCTGACTCCCCCTGAACATTTGTAAATTGCAATTGATTTCAAATTATTGGATATTATTTAGAATAAATTATGTCAAAAATGAGCAGTGTTGGCTGATTATTATTTTTCATCACGCTGTGTCGGAAAAGTAAGTTAAAAGTAAATTTTCAGTCACTCTCTGCTTTGCGTCGAGGGACTGAAAAGTGCTTTTCTGACACATTGAGATGAAAAATATTGTTCGTAACACGTGAAAAAAGTGGTTTAAATTGAGGAAGTCAAATTTATTTATTATAAATTTGATCATATTTAATTCTACCAATGATAGCAGCAGAATGCTTCGGAACTATATTTTTTTTCTTATTTTTTCTATAATTTCTTTTCTACTAATATTTATTTCACTTTCACAATTTTAAGCGTGTTTCTCTCATTATATTCGTTATTGAAATCATCGGCAATCACATGAAATCAGGGAAAATCATTTTGAAATCGATTTCAGTTTGAAATCATTGCGTCACTAGTTTTGGGAGTGACTAGCCCCTCGCTCATCAGAGTCATCTTCACAAACTAACAAATTTTCGGAAATTTTGGGAAAAGTTTCGCGTTTTCAGGTAAAAAGTATGAGACAATTTTATGAAACATTTTCTACCCTCACATTCAGCTCTACAATTACAAAAAAAAATACGTCATTTTGATTGCATATTTTGGTCACAAAAATTTTCTACACTGAGAGAAAAATATAATTTGCCAAAATTTCTGTAGTAGTGTGAGAGTGGGTATCTTGAATGCACTCGTCAGAGTCCTCTTCACGGAGACAAATATTCAATAAAAATTACGAAACAATTCACGTAATCTGTTAATGTGAATCGATTTCAGGTAATTTCTAAAAAAAAGAGAGAAAACATTGACCTTTAGCAGGCATACACAAATCCCCCAATTTATTAAGTCGTAAATCGTCTGTCAAAATATGATTCGAGAATTGAGTACTTAAATTATATTTCAATGAATTAAAAAATCCAGAATTTATTATTTGAATTTGGCCAAGGTCTACAAATTATTTCTCGAAATGCCTTGAGATGAAACTACAAATTGTTCCCCATTTTCAAAAAATAAACTACAAATTTGAAAATGCTCTTGTTGAATCTTGTAATCTCTTTTTCTACTATTCAAAAATTTCCCGAAATCATTTACCTCGACCGCCAATATCTCTCACTAATCCCAACATCTGCTAGTGTGAATCAATTTCAGGCAATTTCTATAAAAATTGAAGAAACTAAATCGGCAACGTTCCGCAAATGCGCAATTCTGTCGCCGAAAAAGTCATAAAAAGTCACGTAATTCAAGGATCGTTATACCCTAGACCCTAAAAATTCTTGGATGCTTAAGAATATTTACAGAACGTTCTAGAAAAATTCAAGCCCATATTAAAGGTCCCTCTGGCTGTGACTCATGCCTAGGCCTGAGACCCCGGACGGATGATTAATTTGCACGAAAGAGGTCGTCGAATTTGCGTGACGATTGGCACTTTTTATACAATTTTACTTCACTCCCGGATTACGTTTTGAACCGTAATTTTTATTTCTTTTTCCTGGTAACTTTTATTCAATGTTTCTCGACACGTTGGAGCCATTTCTTCCGGATGTCAATTGATTTTGGCAATGCAATTTCCAAAAATTCCACTATTTTTTACACATGAATTTTCCGAAAATTTTGTCTGTTAGAGTCACAAGTTGAGGCTTCTAAGTCTGAAATTGAGACTGTCAAAAATGTCAATGAGACGTCAAAATAAATCCCACAATTTCAATTCTTCACAAATGATAATAAATTAAATAAATTGAATAAATAGAATAATTAATGAATAATTTATATTCCAGTCCCATGACATCGATGCCCAGCTTCACGATGTCCGGTCAACAGAGCCAGCAGCACACAACCAGCATGTCCTCCCTGTCCTCCGGCGGAATGGGTCCAATGGGAATGACAGTTGGTATGACAGTGGGACCGAGTCCCGCGGCGTGTCTTCATCAGCGCGACAACGGCTACTCCTGCGGTGTTGCCCGACCCCCGAGCTACGAGCCCCTGCACCTGGGCTATGGTGGGCGTCCCTCATGCAGTCCAACGCAACCCTATCACACGACTGGACTGAATCAATACAACCAGAATGCCAGCTCGACTGGTGAGTGTCTACCGCACTCACTGCACTCGCTGCTAGCTCTCTAGCCGCACGTGGGACTCGGCTATCATCACGCCCGTGGATTACCATAAGAACAGCCTGACACAATCGGGTAATTGAAGTGGAAGTCAATTAAAAAAAAAATTACAATTCAGTAACAAAATCGGTTAAACGTTTCAAATGGACTTTTACTACTGGTTAGTTTTCAACGGATATCTTGAAATCTAAGAGAGTTAGCAAAATTTTTGTTAGTACCTTTTTTGTAGCGCAAATCGAAAGGTAAAAAAAACGTAATAACAAAAAAATTGCTAACTCCCTTGGTCTCGGAGATATTCCCTGGAAAACGAGAGCGGAAAGTTCAGTCGAGTTAAAACGTTTTGCGGATTCACGAGGGAATTGTCGGGAGAAAAAAATAGAAGAAAATGACTTGTTGATTGGAGGATCATTGCCGTGTCGCCACATACTTAAACATGGAGAACATTAGTTGAGTTGAAAATGTTGGTTTTAAGAGAGAAAATATTGGCATTTAGCAGGCATACAAAAATCCCCCAATTTATTCAATCGTAAATCGCCTGTCAAGATGACTCCAGAATTGAGTAATTGAAATTATATTTCAATTGATTAAAAAATCCAAAATTTATTATCTGAACTTGCCCGATGTCTACAAATTATTTCCTGAAATTCCTTGAGATGGAACTCCAAATGATTCACCATTTTCAAAAAATAAACTACAAATTTTTAACTAGTCTTGTTGAATTTTTTAATCTCTTTTTCAATCATTCAAAAATTCCCCGAAATCATTTTCCCCGACCGTCAATATCTCTCAACTAATTCCAACAATTTCAATGAAAAAAAACCGTCCCTCTACTCGCTTCAGCCAAAAAGAAAATCACCGCTCCATAATTATCAAACCAAAAATCATCCCCCCAGGCTTGATATCACCCGGCGTGAGTGTGCCAATTGCCGTGCCAGGGCAGCCAGCACCAGAAATGTCGGCGCAGTACTGGTCGCCGAGGTTGCAGTGACCGTGGTGATCGTCCACGTCGACCCCGACGTCCTAGCCAGCCCCCAAATCGTCATGAAAAACCGGTCCTCGTGTGTACGATCTCAACATCACCTCCACTGCCACCGCCTCACAATAAACAAAAAATATACAAAAAAAAAAAAGAATTGGTCTCTTAAGCGTCAAGTCAAAGAGCGTCGTTAAGTTTGTTATCACAAGAATCATTTAGTAAACTTATTTCATTTGTAGAGAAAGCAAAACTGGAGGTAGGTAAATCAAAGAATTATTCGAAATGAAAGAATCTAGTTGTTAAGTCGATATTATTAGTAATATTTATATATTCGTGTAACGAGAAAAAGAAAGTGATGAGAAGATAAAAAAAAAGTAATAAATCGGTCGATGAATGTCGTGTGTGCACATCCCGAATTATGCCCCCCTCCCCGAGTCTTTTTGCATTATAGTTAATTACGGCATTGACAGCATAAAGATTGCAACAAAGAATTTAATTAAACGTCAACTCGCTATTATATAAATAATTACATGTCTCTATTGTATATGATCACCCGTGAGTTTTAATTAATTGTGAAATAAAGAGAACCGATGAAATTTAATCAAGAGAATGACGAGGAATTTAAGAAAAAAAAAATTATAGTGAATTGACCGAATTGTGATTTCTCTTTTAGGCCAGACTAATGTTTTAAGCGTACAATTATACGATTCTAAATAAAATATAGATAGCGTGTGCTTTAATGAGATTTAAAGAGAACCCTTCTTCACCGTCCTCTACTGTCCAATGAATTTCACTCGAACTGGAGAAAATAAAATTAGTGAGTAAGAGAATAAACTTGGAGTAAATCTCATGGAAAATGTAATAATCTTATATTTCATTGAACAATGATTTCGTTGTAAATTCAGTCCAATTTGTTTTCCATGTTTCTCCTGTCAGACTCACCTGGTCCTACCACTGAATCTTCCATTGATTCAGGCAATTATTAAAATGTAGAGCGACCAAATCCAACAATCGAGTTGCATTAAATTGATTACATAATAAAATTTAACCTCGTTTCAATCATTTAATCTTCTAAAGTCTTCAATATCACGTCAGGATTATCAAAAGAGACCAACGAAGTCGTTGAATTGTCCACTGGCAATCTCCGATTAATCGAGGATAACTTGCGAAATTATTATATAACGAGAGTCACGCGCCGAGAATATCGAGTGTCTGCAGTCATCCACATGAATATTTACATCGAAATGAGGAGTCGAGACTTTTATTCTTAAAACGAGTAACCTTAAAATTCTTAAAGTGTTTTCTCGGTTAGCAGAGCAACGATATCCTTGAGAATATCATCAGACTGGCAGTCCACGTCGTCCTCATGGAGGTGTCCATCGATCAGCTGATAGAACTCAAAATCCTCGAGATTGAGCCAGTACAATCCCCAGCGTAATGAACCAAACTTACCTTGGAGTAACTTGGGTAGGAGTCATGTATCGATCTAAAGATATATCATTGAAAATGTAACAATCTTATATTTCATTGAACAATAATTCCCTTGTAAATTCTCTCCAATTGTTTTCACTATTTCCCCTATCAAACTCGTCGACTCCTCTCACGGAATCTTCCATTCATCAAGGCAATTGTTCAAATAGTGACAGGCTAAATCTACGAATTGAATTGCATTAAATTCATCACATAATTAAATCTAATATGATTGAAATTATTTAATGATCTAAATACTTAAAAAGGTCGTCATGATTCACAATCAAAAGAGACGAAAGAACGATTAATGAAGAATAACTCTTGCAAAACTATAATATCACGAGAGTCACAAGCCGAGAATATCGAGTGTCTGCACTGTCATCCACATGAATATTCGCATCGCAATGAGCATTCCAAAGTATTATTCTTAAAACGAGTCATCGTAAAATTTTCAAACCGTCTTCTCGGTCAGTAGTGCATCGATATCCTTGAGAATATCATCAGACGCGCTATCCACGTCCTCGTCATGTGTATGACCATCAATCAGCTGATCAAGCTTGATATCATCTAACGGCTCAACCAGAGCCGACTCAATGCAATCGCCAGTTATGACTGCCACTGAAGTAGAAACTTGATTAACACTGGATGAATTGTCAGTGCTGCTGTCACAGAGGCGCACTTCAATCTCAGTTCTCGAATTATCAAACTCCTGGGACTCACTCCCTCGCCCCTCATTATCATTTACCTGAGATGTCTGAGTTTCAGTTCGGTTGAGTCTCTTCGGCGATCTCCTCAGTCTCACAGGCGGAACTGTCGTATTTCGGTTGATTTTACGCCTCTTGGCTTCCCCGGCAATTCCATCACCCCCACTTTTCGACTCAATGCCACGTCTTCGTGATCCTGTTACCTCATCCCCAATTTTTTTCACTTCTGCCAGAGTTTCAATGGCACTCGAGGGCGAACACTCTGGCTCTCTTCTCCTCGCCACTGGCTCCCGCGCTGCTGTGTGGGGCTGGGCTGGATCTTGGACCTCGAGATTCCCCTGATTCTTTCGTCTCTTGATCTCCTCGAGGGTCAGCACTTCGAAGCTCAAACTATCATCACTCGACTTGGACTGGGCTTTACCCGCCGAGTACAGACATACTGTCTTCCTCGGTGTCCTTATACTCGTCACCCTCGCCTCTTTACCACCCCCCGAGGGATAATCACTGGATGTGTATGAATAGTACGCCGCACTCTCCGCCTGTATCTCCTCCAGTCTGATCTCCTCGTAAGTCTTGCAGTACGGCACCCTCGTTGGCTGATGCGCCTTTTTCGGCGACGGTGTAACACCCTCGCTGTCCGATTCTGCAAGAACACACGAAGAAACATGGTGTTGGCGATTAGTTCGTTTTAACGTCCCAGGTATTTATTTTCAATCTTCAATCATTATCAATTTGGTCTGTTTTGGCTTTTTTTTTGTTTGATTGTTTTTTTTTTTCGAATGAAGGGTCTCTAATTCTCTATTTCTCTCATATTTTCTTTTTCTTGGCTTTAGTCCCCTGCTGCCTGGCCTCCTCTCAATCTTCGAGAATTGAGCTTTATTTGGGAGCTTTGGGGGAATTTTTGTCTTGATTAAGTGCACGAGGACTCGTAGACTCTGAAACATACGCCTAGGATCTTGGAAAAATTTGTTTTTCTCTTCTTCGTTTAATTATGAGGTGGGGAATTATCGGGGAGGAGTGTCGGGGGCCGGCACGCCAGATTATTTGATTTTTGTGTGCGTGTGAAGAAGTAAAGACAAGTGCTTTATTTGATGGCGAAAAAATGAAGGCTCATCAGGAGAATTAAAAAAAATATCATTTTTATTTTAATTCGTGAGTGAAGTATAGAAGCGTTAAAATAATAGCTTTATTTCTCGATAAAGTAAAGAGACATAAAAATAACGATTTCCATCCTCAACGATAGGACAAATTTATTAACTCAGAATCAACAGAGGAAGCCTTTGGCAACGATAAAAAAAAAATCTCTAAATAAAAAAAAAATGTTGCAATGTGTGTCGATGTGAATAACGTTTAACAAGAATGTCTTCCCTTCAGCCCCGATTAATGACGATGAATCAGGCGTACCGTGTCCCCGACGTGCATGAGACAGATCGTCTGTTATGGGGAAGAAACTGGAAAAGAAAGAAGCAATAGAAGTTTAGAGAAATCAGTTTTAATAGAGAGAGAGAGAGAGAGAGAAAAAAAAAGAAAGAAAAATGAGAAAAATGTCAAATCATCGAGATTACAAGGATTAATCCCGAACTAAATAACTAATCCTCCGTCCGCCGTTAAATCAATTTCTCCTTCATCATTACTCGTGGTATGAAGTTTATTGAAATTTAAACATCATCTGAACGTAAAGTAATTGCTTTAGTCATTCGTTTACATTGATTTCTCCATATGTAATAATAATTACGCATTACGCAGCTGCGTTACCTCATCAAATATAACTTCTGTATTATTTTTGTTTTTGTTTTTTTTTTTTCGTCTGTTCTGTCATATAAGTCTGCGTTAAATCTTCTCTCAATCTTTGTGTCTGCTCACAAGTAAACTAAATGAACGCATACATAGGCACATAAGTGCATATATGCATAATACGTCTACACATATACACAGATCCGATTTTTCTTTTCTTCGTACTTACATGATCATTTCAATTTATTTTCGCATCATCTCTCATATTTTTTTTTTCTTTTCCATATTTTCCGATAAATATATGCATGAGTGACAAGTTTCTTCTTTGTATATCATGAAAGGCAACCGTCGCAATGGCAAATGCCCCAGTCGAACGAAAAAAAAAAAAAACAAAATACCAATGATTTACTCAAAATTCTCATGAATCTCCACAAAAAGTATCAGATCCGATGCAAATGCCACTACGAGGGTTTCACACACACTTAATCACTTCATTCTGTTGTATTCTTTTTTTCTTCTCTTTTTAATAATAAATCTTCTTGTTGCTCGTGGAAGCTAAGTGTTGATTTTTCATAATTTGTACTTAAGAAAGAACTAAACAGAAAATAAAATCATCTTACAATCTTCGCCATCAACGAAAATCGAGGGGTGAAAAAACATGATTTGTCGCGGCAATTCCATCCTACAATTATTGCAATTGTGAAATAAAGAAGTTTCCTTCATTGAGGATTAAAAAAAAATAATAATAATAAAGAAACAAAATAATAAACAAAACAATAATAATGCAAGCCGAGGATTACCGGTGTAGAGAGGCGGATATACACTGAAAGCTCACGCGGGAATTTTATATAGATGTACATGCTCGTATATAATTCGTTAATTACGAGTTAATGAAAAATATGGGGGAGGGGGTGGGGGGTGGGGGGAGGCAGGATGATTGATTTACTCCGTTGGTCTTTCTAAACTAATAGCCTATGCTCACCTAGACATTTTCAATGAATTGAATTAATCTAATCTATCAAAAACCGATGATAATATCAATATTGATGTCGATGTCTCACCGACCGACGATTTGAGGCCAAAATAAAGGAAAAGAAAGTGATTTTTTTTTCTAAATTAAATTGTTTTTTTAAACTCCCATTGCCCGACTATTTACTTTCGTTTATATATATATTTTTTTCAAGTATTTTCTCTCATGTATTGGAAGTATCATGTAAAAAGCCAAAACATATGAAGGCATATCAGCATCAACGGCTGATGATTGCTTACGCACTCTGATAAATCCATCGGGCTAACAATATTGAATAATTAATAACAACAATAAGAAATTAATGATAAACTCCTCAGCTCAATTGTGGAAATAAATGCAGGATATATTTTTTTTCCCCCCCTTTAATCAACTCTCAATTGTTATTTTAATCACTCGATGGTAATAAATTGTCGAGTGCATTTGTAATTCGTCTACTCCCATAATTACCTAGTCTCATGAATTAGTCATGAATGATGAGAGAAAAAGAGAATTAAGAAAATTTTTTTTTCTGTCATCTACCTCTACGAATCATAGAAAGGAAGAGTAAAGAATGGAGTACAGATGGTAATGAGACCCCAAAGATACCGTGAAGTTCACTAAAATTCTAGTTAGTGAAAAAATTTGACTAATATAAATATCGCTGGAGTTAATATTATTTTTTTTTTTCGTCTCGATTAATCACGATATCCAGCTGATAATTCCATCATTTGCATTTGTTGGTAATGATGAATTTTTCATTGCATCGAGCATGAAAGGATTCTAGCGAAAATTTCCGGGAATTCGATAGATAATTCTGTTTGTTTTTCGGCGATGCAGCAGATTTTCCGGGTTTTTTTTAATTCAAAATCTCAAGTAGAAACTATATTATAGAAAAAACTGAGTAAAATTTAATCTATAATCAAGTTTTCACGTTGAAACGCTTTCCCTCCATCAAAAAAAAAAAAAAATCCAGCAAAATTAATTGGCAAATTTGAGACGACGAATTTCCGCAGAAAAAACCTCAATACAATGAATAGACTCAAATTCTATCAATTTTTTTTTCAATCGGATACATTCCATTGAAAATGTTTAACGAAAACGATTTTACCAAAAAAATCAGCAGACTCTAATCCTACAATTTCTACATTTTCCCCGGAAACTCCTCGCCATTAATGTCCCAGGCTCTTCCATTTTCCTTCCTCGTCGCTGCAAAAATCTGCCCACTCCAACCCAAAAAAGGAAAAAAACTGCCCATCAATTCCAGAAAAATCCAGAAAATTCTACCGAATCCTAACCAATTTTCGATTAAAAATGTTCTCGTACGTGCCCACAAAACACGTAATAATTAAATGCACTAGCCTACCCTCAATCGAGGACAACCTCTCACCGCCAGGCTAAATTTCGCGTGTGTCATCCCTACCACAAACTGTTTATTAAATATTATCGATCCGACCAATAGGACAAAAGGGGCCATTGAATTTAGTATCTCCTGTAGGAGGTGAAACCGAGTCCAAAGGGGAACGGACATCTAGCCCTCTGACTCTGTGCAGCAGTGTCAGGATGGGCAGTTGGATAATTGCGTTGAATCTGTGATGTTGACGGTTGATTATGCAATTGTAACGCTTGACCGTGTGTATGGGAATGAAATGGGCCTTGATGCCCATACGGATGTCTCGCAGCATGATGGCATACCGCTGCTGCTGCTGCTGCTGCTGCAATGGCACTCTGCTGCTGCTGATGATGATGATGATGCTGATGCTGCATACCCTGTACACTTGTCTGCGTTACATTGAGGCCACTAGCAACACTAGTACCAAGATTAACTCTACTTGGTATATCGATATCAATCGGCATTGTCATACGATTACGTATACCGAGGGTTGTACTACGGAGATTCAAATTTGTTTGTAGGCTAGACGGTAGGGATAGAGTGCCTGGCGTGAGGTAGTGTACGTTGAAAGATGGACGACGGGGGGGCTAGTAAAGCCTCATACCTTCGTCAAAGTTGACGATAAGAGGATCGACAGCTGGACTGCCGATGAAACTTCCTGCCTCGCTGCTACCGCGTCCTTGATCTGACTCTGTTCCACTTCCATCGAATTTACCGTCATCTATTTGTGGGGAAATTTCAGGATTATTATTTCTGCTCCTCGAGGGAAGCTTGAGAATCGTTCCAATTCGAGTTTTCCATTTTTTTTTCCAGCCGAGTCAGTGACCCTCGTTTTCATTTTTTGTCTTTCGTTCTCACCCCATTGCTATATTTTTTTTTAGTTGTTTTGACTGCAGAACTTAATAATCGAATTGCAAAAAAAATATCGCGATAGTTCCGGAACAATATTTTTTTGCAGCGATTTTTAAGGCCTCGAGTTTGGAATGTATGTAGTACCAATTGACAGACGAGATATCGTGAGAACAGCAAAATGATTTACCTGGACGGTTTGACCACTCTTGATTCACGGGTTTCGTTGGCAGTTCAGTGGCTTTTGTAGGGGTTGTCTCGCCCCCTGGACGTGCCTGGGTGTGCATGAATGGACAATGTGGCTTCTTACATCCGCCGCGCTGTGACTCCCAGTAACATGCAATCGACTTGCGATTTTTCTGTATTAAATTCAAAATCTAGCATTAGTTGCCGAACCAGACTGACCTATTGGCTGCAATCCAGCGGGGTTTTTTAACACTCGATCGTTCGCATTGGGACCTTGTCTTGTACATCAGAATTTCGGATTTTTCGAGAATGCCATACGCGAATTATACACATTAATTTGTACAGAATAGATTAAATATTTACAAGTTTGAATTGTACAATGTGTAATTGCAGTAGTGCAGTATAATTCAGTATAATGAAATATTATAATTGTGAAATTAAAATGTCAGAATCAGAATGCCTGCCAACAGTGTCTCCATGCAAACAGCTGATTATTTTATCGGAGAATTGTGGAAAAAAAATCTAATAACGCCAATTATCCGTGAAATTTCTCTCGACATTTTTTTACATAAATATCTCTTTTTTTTGAGAATAAAAAAAATGGGAGTCCCCAAAATTAATTAAAAGATTAAATTGCCTGATTAAAATTTAAAAAAATACAATTCCGGCAGAAAATGTCTGAATGCAAGGCATCAAACGTGTAAAAAAAAGGACAGTGAAAAATGGAAGAATATTCCAAAATTATATAAAAAAAAAAGAATGAATTAAAAATAAAGACGAAAGTACCTTGAGCTCCATGTGTCTGAAGTTGCACTTGTCATTGAGGCAATTACCCTGCTGCCAGTAGGAGCACATGACCTCGCACCCGAGTGCTGAAGGCTCATGTCTAAAAGCACAACTGTCCCCCTGCAACAGTCGAAAAACTCATGAGCCCCAATTTTTCCCTTAAAATCCCCAGCTAATCTAGACTTTCTCATCCCAACCGACAGTGCCCTGAGCAAAATTAGATTACTGTCTTATTGTGAATAACTACAGAAGACCATCTGCATAAACTCGAGATAAGAATTATTCTCAGGACTCATGAAAATTCCAGAGAACAAAATTCTCTTCAACATGGCCGCACCTAACCTCTCCATACAATATGGAATTAACAACGAGGGCATAAGTCCCTCCAGAATCGCTCAGCCATGCCTGGCAATGCTCAAATAATCTTGATAATAGTAATAATGAGAAAATAATTATTGGAGGCTCACTCACCTTCGTACAAGTCGAGTAGTAGAAAAAGTAGCAGTCGTTATTCTTGTGGTTCTGCTCCATATTTAGGAATTTGTAGAATGCCGAGTGGTCGTGCTCTTTGCTGTAAAAAAAAAAAACCACCCAGTAAACCCCAATTACCATTCAATTACAAAAATCGGAAGACAAGAAATCGAGGAAATTTCCCTTGCACGTGTGCAGAATTTCATCCACAATTGGAAAACGTTACCATTGCGTACGAAACATGTTTGAAATGCTACAAGCTAGACCCCTCAGTTCTCTAAAATTCGACTCGATAGAATGATCAACCACAAAGGAATACCTCGAAGCAACGGTTTTCGTTGTTACCTCAACGTACAAGGTCGTTTTTTTCTGATGTTTATTTGGATTTTAAATTGTCTCCAGAACTCACGTTTGTCAGGGGGACTATCGGTCAACGGTGACTTCTTTTTTTTCTCTTCTCTCGACACGACTCTGGGCGAAACAAACCACACACACACACAAATCGAGGAAGGGACACGCCGATGTGCGCGCAACAACGGAAGAACGCGCGCTGCCGGATGTGGCAGTATTTTTAGCGGGACATTTTGGATTTCTTTTTTTTTCCAAATGTAGGAAAGACGGAAAATTTGTACGTTCGCAGTTGGAAAACGATTTATTGCGAAATTGTGAAGAACTTTATTATTCTGTTTTTATTTTGCTTTTTATTCTGGTTTTTTTCTATAGTGAACAGTGAAATTTTTATTTGCAATGGAGGAGATGGGGGCAAAACGGACACTGAGGTTGTCCCTTTTTGTGGTTATATTCTGAGCCGTTTGAAAGTGCTCAAGCATATTTTCACGACAAAAAATTATTTTTTTTCTTAAGGAGTCCCTTTTGCCCCGTCTCCCCTAATTAAATAGGCATCAGTCCAAAAAAGATTTTTTCTGCGAAAGAATCCGTAATGAAATTATAATAAATATTAAAAATAAAGAGATTGAGAAAAAATACAAAATTTGATTTTAACAAATTTATAATTATAAAAGCTAAAAATTAAAAAATAATGGGATAATTTTAATTTCTCCGCTGGATAAATTATAAATGAAGAAACAAAGGAAACAAAAATAGAAAAAATGAACATGAAAATAAAATAGTATATTTCGTAACAAGTGAAAAAAAATGTTTTTTGGCGAGTGGGAGGTTTATATCACGCGCCGAAGGCGAGTAATAAAATCCCACGAGTCATAAACCACTTTTTTCACGTGTTACGAACAATATTTTTTGTCACTGCTGCTACATTCAGCTCGTGCCGAAAAGTACCTTTTCATCTCAATGTGTCGGAAAAGCACTTTTCAGACACAGCATGATGAAATTAGTATATTTCGTAACAAGTGAAAAAAAATGGTTTTTGGCGAGTGGGAGGGTTATA
>JAPYZM010002723.1:0-13021 GCA_030522845.1 Psyttalia concolor
TGTTGGAATCGAGTCTCAATGTGAATTTCATTTCGATTGAAACAATTTCCTTATAATCTGTTTTTAATCGACTTATACTCGATTCCAACCGATTTCCAGCTTGAATCGACTCGCAATCGACTTTCAGGGAACTTGATCGTAGGTCGTTTAAGCTACCCAGACTCGACATCCCAATCGACCAACGATCGAATGACAATCGACTAACCGGGTCGCTCGATTCTTAGAATCGACAGCTCCGCCAGGGTCCCTACTGAAGGTATATAAATTTTAAAAAATTCAATCAATTAAATCAATTCAATTCAACGTGTGGAAAGGTATAACAAACCCCTCCAGTGCTTGGCGTAACCCAGGGTTCGCGACGGAGACGCGGCTGGAATGAACCCCCAAAGGTGCACCATGGTGCCCAAAGGTGCTCATTTCCCACCCACCTAACAACTCACCTGATTGAGTCCGCCTTGATTTTATTGCGGATTATACTTAGTTTAGGCACTAAGTGATGAATCAAATCAGTTTCCTAGCAAATTTGCGAGGAGTCATCATACGTCCTGATTACCGAACAAACAAAAATTGTAAATACTGACGTTTGCTGGCCACTCGCGGATATGTCGGTACCTTTTGTCACATTTACGTGCCTCATTATATTGTAATGACAATAGTGAACACTACTTTTGTTGGAGTACAGTGGTTGAGAGGAAAATTATTGTAATTCACAGAGTGAAAGTATATCCGATGCAATTTACGAGATGGACTGGACCGAGTTAAACGGAACCACTATCCAAAGTTTAATACTGATAATGACCCGCACGACTCATCCGATTGTCTTCAAGTGTGGCTCAATCGTGGATATGTCACTCGAATCATTCAAAAGTGTAAGTTGATAATTTACCCTCAAGGTTGCTTATAAAATGCCATTCAAAATCTGCATTATTTTACAGCTCGTTAAGTTATCGTACTCGACATTTAATCTACTTCAGCAAACATCAGCGTAAAGGCGCAGTTGGTCGGATCGTGTTAATTTGTCTGTTAGAAAATGTTAGCGATTACAAAGATTATAATTGGATATTCTGCAGAAGTTATTTGTTTCGTTGTTTATTATTGTTAATAGAGCGTTCTCCTTGAGCGTGATGTTATTTAATTGCATAATTCAGAAGGGAAGAGTGGGAATGAATAGAGCGATTTCAATGATCAATAATTCGAAATTGGCCGAGTAAAATTGAATGATTTTTTCGACGAGGTATTCATAGGTGAAATCATTGTGTCATTTCAGAATGAAATCAATTATGAAATCATATGAAATCAGTGAAGTCACTTGAAATCATTTGAAATCAAAAATTAAAAAATTGGTCGGGGTTGTTGGTCGCTCGCTACGCTCGCTCCCATTGTTGTTGCATTGAACTACTATCTTCCCGACTAATTCTCAACACAATTCGTAACGCGATTTCTTTTCTTTTATTCGGCCCTTGACGGGCCTCGTCACGAACTTCCCGATAGACTGCAATATCAACCTAGAAATTTAAGGGGTGGGGGGAATTTACTCCCGTCCGAATGGAATGTAGACGAAGTCAATGCCTATCGATCGCGATCAAAATCCCTTCGATCGGGTGACATGCCTGCGCGGTAGCGTGAATGATAGAGATTGTAATATCAAAACTTCTTGTAATCCTTATCTTTTCAAAAACTCAAAATGGGGTGGGGGAATTTCCCTCCCAAACTAATCCGATCTTGTCCTTGATGAGAGCTAACGATCAAGATAAAAATTTTCCGGATCGGTTCATCCGTTCGTCCGGGAACGTGAACAAAAAAAAGTGATCACACACACACACACACACACACACACACACACACACACGCACGCACGCGCACAACTCGATAAAAAACATGGGGGGGGGGGTGTTCTCCTGGTCATGAAACGTCGACATTTTACAAAATTAGCGATTTGCATTTTCGGGGTGAAACCAATAACTTCCTATCGGGAAGTTAAAACAAAAGTTTCCAACATTCAACTGATGTGTCATCATCGATACATCGCAATAAATCAATACCATACGACTATTTCTGCGCCACTTATGTCTCATAATGGCCTTCAAATTAGCCGAAGTATTTACAAAGAAATTTGAAATTTGCTATTGAGTATCATTCAACATAATATCATTATGTTGTTATTTTCTGACTTCCCCTGAACATTTCTATATTGCAGTTTATTTCAAATGATTGGATATATAATTTAGAATAAATCATCTCAACAATGAGCTGTGTTGTCTGATTATTATTTCTCAAATTAAGGACGTAAAATTTATTTATTATAAATTTTATAATGTTTAACTCTACCAATACCAAACTAGAATTTTTTTTTCATTTTTTCTATCATTATTTCTATTAATATTAATTTTACTTCGATAATTTGTAAGCGGGTTTTTCTCATTATATTCGTAATTGAAATCACTGTGAAATCAGTGAAGTCACTTGAAATCATTTGAGATGAAAAATTAAAAATTAAAAATTAAAAGTCTCATTATGGCCTTCAAATTGACCAAAGTATCTACAAAGAAATTTGAAATTCGTTTTTTAGTATCATTCAACCTAATATAATTATGTTATTATTTTCTAACTTCCCCTGAATATTTGTGTATTGCAATTTATTTCAAATTATTGGATATAATTTAGAATAAATCATCTCAAAAATGAGCAGTCTTGTCTGATTATTATTTCTCAAATTAAGGAAGTCAAATTTACTAATAATTTTTTCTTACCTTTTCTATCATTTTTTTCTATTAAGATTAATTTTACTTTGATAATTTGTCCGCATATTTCTCTCGTTATATTTATAATTGAAATCATCTGCAATCGCATGAAATCATTGAAATCACTGTGAAATCAGTGGAAATCACATTGAAATCGATTTCAGTTTGAAATCATTGTCACTAGGTTTGGGAGTGAATAGCCCCTCGGATTTTTTTTCATTATGTAGCTGAAGACCTAAGACCCATTATTCTAATATGAACAGAATAGAGAGGAGTCCCGAGTTGTCTCAGCACCTCGGGAGGCTTCCCCGAGTCGTCTCAACACCTCGGGAGGTGTCCCCGAGTTGTCTCAGTAACTCCGGAGGTGTCTCCGAGTTGTCTCAGCAACTCGGGAGGTGACCCTGAGTCGCTCTGTATTTTAGCGAATTTGTTTATGGATTTAGGATTTCTTAAACTTTCCAAATTTTTGTGCAACGATTTACGCCAATTTAATTGTTATTCATCTATATCACCTACTAACTATACGGCTTCAAAGGAACTTGCAATTATTAATAAGCAATTAGTTCCCAAATTGTAATATTAAATCCTAAATTATACTAAATGATTACCAATTGATCTAAATTGGGTTCATTAGGAAATTCATTAGACATCTGCTAACTATACGTTTGTGGAGAGGTGAGATTTGGATTATCTCGTGTTAATTAATTAATACAGCGTCTACAAACAATAACATCATGGGGATCATAAACTACCAACAATTTTCTACAGAAATAATCATTTTTCGTGCTTCATTGTAATTAATTATTTTTTTTTTGCCGGCCAACATCATGGGAAAATTTTATTAATTTTTAAAAATTAATGAGTTAATCTACAAACAAAAATATTTATTGTACAAACATGTACTAACGATGTACAATCGGTTACATAAGGTTGTTTTTCTAATTAGTGAATTATGCCGGCTAAGTACCTGGGGGTTTCCACGAGTGGTTTTTCGTTTCATCGGCTCGAAAAACGGCAGACGAAGACATGCGCATATTCATGTCAAGTGTAGTGTGAAGGAAATAATATTTTGGCTTTCGGGGGCCTAAAATTACATAAAAAATGGTAATTATTTTTTTTTTTAAGTGTTCCTCTCCCACATTTGTTTTTGTGATTTGTTAAAGGATTTACGTTTTTGGTAGAAACATGTCTGTGCCTGAATTTTTCGTGATTCTAGAGTGATTTTTTGATGGCGGAAAATTAACCTAGACATCATACTAATATCAAATCATTCACTTTGTTTGGGAGGATGATTAGACGTGGAGTTGTTATTGAATAATTGAGAATGTTTATCAATGTATCTTTGATGTGTTGAGATTTTGTTTCTTCACAATTCAGTGAATTTGTGAAAAAGCATTGTTCAACGTCATTCGTTTGTGATTTTCTTTTTGCAGCATAAGCTGAAATTCTCACAAAAGGACAAGGTTAAGAAATTCATAACTTTCACTCAGACTGGCGAACAGACCGCTATTTATTGTCTGGCACAGAACGATTGGAAGTTGGATCTGGCAAGTGATAATTATTTTCAAAATCCTGATGCTTATTACAAGGAGTCGAAGAGCATTTTCAGTGTGGATAAGAAACGACTGGAAGCACTTTTCGCAAGATACCAAGGTAAAGTAGCCAATGATTGTAACGGTATTAATTATAAGAGGTATTTGCCCATTAGGGGAAATTCAGATCTTATCACATCAGGAACAAGTTGAAAAAATGAAATAAATTCTACTAAAATCAATTCTACATTCCCTGCAAAATTCTAAATAGTCATCCAGCCAGAATATTATTGTGTACGCTATAAGTGCCTGTTCAGTGAGAGAATTAGTCCGGATCCAGTGTGAAATGTTTGTCATTCCTTATATTTGTGAGATTCACATAAAGATCTGATCTCAAATGAAGAATATCATTGAAATAATTCAATCAATTTGGTCAAATAATGTTGAACTGATTTTGTGATAATACTCTGTAGATGGGAGTGAACCGGACAAAATTACTGCTGATGGGATTATGAAGTTTTTGGATGACCTTGGGCTCAGTCCTGAAAGCAAACTGGTGTTGATCATTGCCTGGAAATTCAGGGCTGAAACACAGTGTGAATTTACACGAGATGAGTTCATAAATGGAATGACAGAATTGGGGTAATAGTCTAGTTTCTAATTTTTCCATCATTGCCTTTTCCTGGAGCAGAGTCTGATAAAATTTTCGAGATCAATCGTCTGAAACGAATGACAATAATTCGTTAATTTTTTTATTGTAGAGTTGATAGCACTGACAAACTGAAGGCACGACTGAACAGCCTAGAGAATGAGCTTCGAGACCCCCAGAAATTTAAAGATTTTTATCATTTCACATTTAATTATGCCAAGAATCCGGGACAGAAGGGCCTTGATCTTGACATGGCAATTGCGTATTGGAATATCGTTCTTGAGGAGAAATTCAAGTTTCTGCCGCTTTGGTGTCAATTCCTTCAGGTAACTTTCAGATAAATCTATTTTTCTATTAATTTTAGGGTGAGAAGCTCACGAAAACAATTGTTTTTGCACTACATTCGCCGAAAAACACATCTTTAATTTTTCTTTTCAAAGAGGGTCAGAAAAAAGCAGCGTAACTTGTCAACGACTTGAGTTTGTTGATCAGAAGGTTTTTGCAATTATTCTGCAACTTGATTGTTTGTTTTTTTTTTTGCTTCAGGAACATCATAAAAGATCGATCCCTAAAGACACCTGGAATCTTCTTCTGGATTTCGCACTGATGATAAATCCAGATATGACTAATTACGATGAGGAAGGTGCCTGGCCCGTGCTAATCGACGATTTTGTGGAATGGGCGCAGCCTAGGGTTAGTCAGTCCCTCTAACAGCCCACGGTTATAATAAGGAAAATGAAATATCATTAATTTATTTCGTTGAGTATTTTTTCCGATCAAAAGAAAAAAACAGCATAACTACTTTCATATGACACCACGTAACCTGGCGCTTGTCTCCTTTGGAAAATTTCGTCTAGCTGATGCCATAATTTCTCCGGAAAGACACTTGAAACAATTCAATATTGATTTAATGATTTTTTGAACTTCCGGGAAAACGATAGATTATTGGATTGTCAAGTTATAGTTAGGTACATATCATGGAATTCTTTAAACGATGGATTTGACCGATAATTCCTTTTCATCATGCTGTGTCAGAAAGTCACTTTTCCGACTCATTGAGACGAAAAAATTTCGTCCTGACACCTGCAGAAAATGTTTTTTGGCTCGTGGGATTATGTCACTCCCCAAAAAACACTTTTTTGGCCTTGTTTGGGTGAAAAGAATCTTTCGTCCAACCACCATTTGGAGAGGATTAAACAAAATTTTCTGCCAAAGTTGTGAGAAGACATTTTCATCACGCCGTGTCGGAAAAGTACTTTTTCGACACATTGAGATGGAAGGTTATGTTCGTAACTCGTGAAAAAAGTGGTTTTTGACTCGTGGGATTATATCACGAGCCGAAGGCGAGTGGATAAACCTTCCACTCGCCAAAAACCATTTTTTTTTCACTTGTTACGAAATATACTATTCTAACAAAGTCTAAAAAAATAGTCATCCGGGTAAACGAATACATTGTATTCTGCAATGAGAGAACGAAAAACTTTTATGAGATTTTTTTTTTCAATATCATCCACTGATTGCTAGAACAATTTATACATTCCAATTATTCATAACAAGTGTTCTCCAATTTCAACATAAAAATGACGAAATTATTGGCTTCAAGAAACGGCTGCTAATGATTTTAGAGATAGTTAAGAAGGCAGTAGATGTCCCTAGAAAGTTTTAAAAAGTCATTTTGTCAACATTGAATGGTAGCTTTCATAGCAAATAGAACATCGACTTAAATCACAAAAATTGAAGAAATACTGAAATACAATTTCTGATTGTATGCCGGCCGTTGCTCAACTTATCCAACAAGAAAAAGGCATTTAGAACTATAAAAAAAGTAACCAGTCATTGCATTGATTTGAAATAATTCAATTCGAACTGTCTTTCGGCTTGGGAATATATATTTTTACGAAAATACAAGAAAACAAATCTGTTCATACGATTGTTGTAGATATTAAATACCTTAAAGAATTCTAGAGAAAAAAAAAACGTTGAAAGAGAGACAGATAAGAGAAGTTGGAGACATCGTTATCTATGTTGAAACGACTTCTCACACACTACATTTGTAAAATATAAATGAAATTTTCTGGTTATCGTTTACCAAGAGAAGAGAAGGATTTCTAGGAAAATATGTTGTTCCATGTGATTCCAGTTTTTTTTTTAATCATTCGCCGATGATTTTCATCCTTCATTTTTGTCAATTTTCCTATTTTTAACCTTCAGTTCCAGCTCGACGAGTCAAACATTTCGGCATATTCGGTATTGTTTGTCCTCATCAATTTTAAGAATTTTTTTTTCCGACTGGTTCCACATTATCATTTTATTTTTTTAAGTTTTCCACTGTCAGATACTTAAAGGCAAATTAAGAAATACTGTATTATACGGACAAACAAAATGATAATAATCAGAGTTCTGTCTAATGTTTTAAGATTCGAGGGTGTGAAACCTGTGGTAAAACTAAACAAGTTAAATCTGAAATTTAGTTATCTAATAAATATTGTAGCCGTTGAATTCACAACAAAATGCCACATTATCTTTCCGTGTTATCTGAATTTTTCAGAAAATTTAAATTTCCGTAACTGATTTACTTTGCGTTAATTAACCTAACGTATTCGCTAATTGTGGAACATGTTCAATGATGGGAAAAAAAAATTAACCCAAAGTGTTCGTTGATTAATTTTTCGTCTTGTGAATGAGACGTTTAAACGAATATTAGTCAATAATTTCCTATGTACCTCTTTCGTTTAATTATGTATTTACATTGTCTCCAATTCTCACCCGTTCGGCATTCAACTCATGTTATGATTTAGTGACTTAGAGTGTCTACATAGAACATGAAAGAGGAGGAGATTAATTGACGCAAAACCGATTCTCCTTTTTGTTTTTTTTTCCCGACTCCACCCTCTTGCAACAGACATCAGTCCTAAATATTACAATGAATCAATCGGAGATGTTCACTATTTTTCACATTTTGATTCTCTAATCGTTGGAAAAAAAAATCAATGAATAAACTCCTCTCGAATCGTCGTTGTCCAACAGAATATTTTGGATGGAATTTATATTTTTCGATGATACGGAATATTAAAAAATTGTAATACTCATTGAAAATCTACAAGTTCTGCTGTAATAAAAAAAAAAGCAAAATTATAAACTTAATAGAAAGATTGAAGAACATGAGAACATCCAAGTAATCTCTAGAGAAACTGTAAATAATGTAAATAAATATCAGTATATCTGAATATGAAATAGTTTAATTTTTCTGGTTCCAATAAAACAAAATAATGAAGCAAAGCCTTGAGTTTTCTTTTTTCTATTTGTCATTTTTCCGAATAATTGTTTTTTGTTTAGCAATCGAGGCAGCCACAGTCACACAAATTTTCACCACTTTTGCAATAATCCTTGTCTAGGTAATAGAGGAAGGCTAATTCGTACTGATCTGCGGAGACGTTGAAGCAATTGTGGAGGACTTCTTGAATGTACCAGTCACAGAGTGCGTACAGTTTTTCGAATGTTGCCTAGAAAAATGACAATTTTTTAAATAATTCCAGTGTGTTTAGCTCCAAAAACATTAGATTTAATTTGAGCATCGACAACTCCGGCTGACTGACAGATTAAGAGTGAAATGGAGATTACTTGGGCGACAACTAGGCCTCTGTGTGGATTTCCAGCTGTACTGTGCCCATGAGAATCAAAGAGTGTTATTTTATTTGTTTCACTCTGGAACAAAAATAAAATCGTTCGGCCACATGTGATGAGAAGCATAATGAGGCTGTCTCCTCGGGGCTTCCGGAACCATTTCAGCAGGAATTTTCGAATGTTCCTGCAAAGACTTGTTTCAATATTCTCTCGGAAAACCTGGAACTTCTGTAATTAAAAAATACGTTAATTAATCCAGACGTTCTGACGGGCTTCCATAAACATTTTAATCCAGCTTTTTACCATTTTCCTCCATAATTTATGCTAAAAGCCATCAGTTTTGGAAGTACATATTGGCAAGATAATTAATATTAAATTTTTTTCGTGGTAATTCACTGAATAAATTCGTAGGTTATTTATCAATTTTGATAATTGAATTACCCATTCTACAATACTTTTTAAACGCTCGCCACCAAATCTGAGAGCCTCGTCTGCGTTCAAATAAGGATGAGGGACTAATCCTCGCCGAACGATCCAAGCATGAGTGTCGTTTCCTTCTATAATCGATACTGCGATTATTGCAGCCAGTTGAGAAGATGTCTCTACACTCCCGAGTTGAAGTTTTGATTCACAAATACGTTGAGCCACCAGAAGACATATCAAGGTGCACGCTTCGCTGACTGGTAAATGGGCAAATCCCAAATTTTAAAGAGAAATTACATAATAAAAACAAATAAAGAGCTAATATTTAGTCCACTAAATTGGCAAAATTCCAGAATTATTGGGAATTCATAATTTCAAAGGTAATTATTACCCTTTTTGGGTAATTTTTGAGAAAAAAAAATTGACAATTTTGTGAAATGTTGACATTCTCGTTATGTCTGAAACAAGAGCTCCTTTTTTGGAAGAGAATTTCTTATTGCATTTTCGGAAAGATTATGTAATGAACATTTATGAATTTATCTTTTTTCGCTTTAGTGGAGAACTATAGAAAAATTTTTACCTTCTTGTCCAGGTGGATATCGGCTCTGAGTGAACTCCGGGTGGTACCAGTAGACGTCAACATCTCTCACTGTGTAATCCCTGACGTAGGACGGAAAATCACAGGTGAAAAACGGAGGCAGCGTCATTGCCCACTGCACTTGGAATTTTCGTGAATTTTGTAGAATTTATCGAGTCGTTTTGTATCAAGACATTTTTAATTTATTATTTTATTTTTGAATTTTTTAGTTTTCCTGGAGCATCTCGTGGAGCCTAATTCTACAATTTGAAGTTGACTACTTATCTGATCAAAACAAAATCCAAAACATGTGTTTCACTCACTGATACTGAAGTTTTATGAGAAAACTATCAACTCATTATTATTGCTGTAATTGCATTGTTATTCTTTTTCGCGATTGCTATTAGTATTTGTTGTTAATTGAGAAGGGATCAATTACTCATTTTCTAATGATTTTTTTAGGTATTTTTTTCATTGAACTTTGATTCACGCAGTAATTTCTTCATTTGTCAACATGGCGGCGGTCAAATTTGGTCCACATTTGAAGGAACTCCGAATTCTTTTATGTCAAACGTCCAAATCTAGTCAAGGAGTAAGGTAAGAAGAATCTTAAAAAACCTTAAACTTCAACAATAAATAAACCCACATTGAAATGTTCATAGATTTGGGGCTCAGCTCCATTCTGCTCAACTTAGAGGTTAACATCTCCAAAGATTGACTCAAAAAAATTAATAAAATTGTATCTTTCAGAGATTTTATGGAGTCCCAGTACGTTCCCCTGAAAGTCGCAAATCCCCAGTTTCCAGTTTTAGTGAGGGAATGTTCGAACATCGAGCCAAGATTATTTGCACGATATGGTAAGTAATTACATCACACTTGTTATTGGACATAAAACCAAGACATCAGCTGTGCATTAATGAAACCCCTGAAAACAAGGATTTAAACTTCAGTTCTCTGCATTTACACTCCAACAAAGAAAATCAATTTTTTCAATTTTTGCACACCAAGATATGGAATGATTTGACCAATATTCCTATCAAATTTGTCCCTAGAAAAGAATCAATCCCATTATTTTTCTTCTCTGTAAGTCCCGTAACCAAACAATCAGTTAATCATACCCAGAGGACATTTTATGTCTACAGAAAAATATAATTTTTTTTTCAGAATACGGGAAGGAGGCGTCAGTGTCCCTTGCGAACCTAAAATCCGAGGAAATTCTCAAAAAAGTACAGCAATTCGCTACTGGAAATCCCTAAAGCTCTACCCCCTAGCCAAATTCCCTCATGTATCATAATCTATGTTAGTATACAATATCAGAAAATGGAAAAAAAAATGATCAAATATCTCTAGGAAATAAAAAAGAAAGAACAGTCTTGAGAACCACTTTATTGCGTACATAATACTATTTATCAAAATAAGTATTGGAATCTTCAAAAAAATTAATTAAACGAGAACATAGTCGTCTGCGCCTGGCGACGTTGATTGCAGTTTTTTTACATAACGTGTGAACGTAAATTATCCACTAGTGCTTGGAATTTAATCTCCCATCAACACTTGGTCAGAACTTGTGGTTGATTGATGACAAATTTTTAACTATTTGGAGATCGAAGAAATTAACTCTAGTTAATCGTCATATGGGGGCAGCCCGAAGAGTTCTGGCTTGAATTCTTCTAAGCTCCCAAGCACCAGGGTTGCTCTCTTAGTCAGTTCCTTTGGTAAATTCGGATCAGGTACCATAACAACTTGCATTCCTGCACTGAGAGCTGCTTGAACACCGTTTGGTGCATCCTCAAACACTAGGCACTGAAGGAAAAAATTATTTTCATTACAATTCCGAATTGAGTGAAGAATGAAATTGTTTAAAAAAATAATGACTGTATAATTCCTTGGACAGATTCTCTCGGATTGAAAACAATTTTTTTTTACATTTCAGGGTAAAATTTTTTAAAACTACCGACTCAAGATTTTCCTCGTTTCTCCCATTTTGAACTCAACTTTTTAATAAAAATAACAGGCATTTACCTTCGAAGGCTCTGGATTATCAGCGAATCGTCTGGCAGCCACTAGGAATATATCCGGTGCTGGTTTACCATTTTTCACTTCCGCGTCAGATCCTCCAAGAACCTTGTGATGAAACAATTCAAAGATTGGCTTAACTTTCTTCGTCTTCAACTCATAACTGGTATCGCCCGAACTCGTGGCTAAGGCGATTGGAATGTTATGCTTGTGGAGATGTTGGAGAAGTCTCTCGGCACCTGTAAACCGTACAAAGCTATATCATTATAGTATAAAAATTGAAAACGAAAATCTGTGACAAGCAAATGGTATAAATGAAAAGATTTTCCATAAATTCTTTCGAAAAAAGTGATGTGAATGAAAATAGCTAAAAATACTTTGATCGTGGAATATCCTGTTATCTCCAGAAACAATCTCAGTATTTTTCGTCAAGCCCACCACTCTTTGAGACCGTCACAAAACACCTCATGAATTTTAACAATTTATATATGATTGAGAGATTGCGCTAGTCAATTAAACTAATGGACAGATGATGGCAGATTCGAAAAGTGGTACCCAACACTGAAGAGAAAAATGAACAGAAGAAAATCATGGAATCGCTAACATAACGTGAAACAAAATGATTCCAAATTAGTAATATAAATAACATGAACTAAGTAATTACAACTAAACTAAAGAAGTCAACAAAGACAATATTTGGTGATTTTTTTCATGTAAGACTCAACCTGGCATAACTCTAACAGTAACGAACAACTCTCGCTGTAACTGGTGATAGGATTTTGAAAATTCTTCAATGCTGATTGGTAATTTGTAATGTTGCGTTATAATATCAAATCCCACCAGTTCAGGACGTCCCAAAACCGCGTAAGCAACATCACCTCCATAGGTATGTCCATATTGAGATACTATTGTGTGGTAAATTTTCTTGTACACGCTTTCAGAATCTGCACAAATGGAAGACAAAAACAGTTAGTGCTGGTGAAATTCCAATATACCTGGCATCAGTTCACTATGTGGAAATAGTTCCTTGTAGTGTGGAGCTAGTTGTTCCATGAACTCCTCGGGAGTTGTTGGGAGATTGAATATTTCTATGACCTTCTTGGCACTTTCGACAGGATGAAATCCCATTGTTGTTGCTTTGTGATCCCAAGTAAACGTGTAATTTCCGTATTTTCGAATCACTCGGTTGTAAATTTCTGTGTACCGGTGCTCGGTATCTGTTCATTTGTGATTTCAATTGTTTAGAAAATGGTTTGACGAAGTGGTATCCGTGTAGTATAAATTGTAAGCAATTTTTTAAATAAATTGTTGTGGAGTGACATTTTTTTTCAGATATGCATCAGTATGTAGTGTACATATGTTTATGCCATAGGTGCCCGTAATCACGCGATTCTAACCTCGCTTCGCTCGGTGAAATCGCGGATTACGGGCACAATGACATAAAATATTGTATGGAACT
>JAPYZM010002724.1:0-21703 GCA_030522845.1 Psyttalia concolor
ACAATATTTTTCATCTCAATGTGTCGGGAAAGCACTTTTCAGTCACTCGACGTGAAGCAGACAGTGACTGAAAAGTTACTTTTCCGACACAGCGTGATGGAATAGTATATTTCGTAACAAGTGAAAAAAAAAATGGTTTTTGGTGAGTCGGAGGTTGATATCACGAGCCGAAGGCGGGTGATATACTCTCACGAGTCAAAAACCACTTTCTTCACGAGTTACGAACAATATTTTTCATCTCAATGCATCGAAAAAGTACTTTTCCGACACAGCGTGATGAAAATGTCTTATTGTATAACACTTTTTCTCAATTCGAAAGTCTATTCAGTTTTGTTTTAACTCTTAACACACATACATATATACTAATTTTAATGATCCACCCGATTCCCAAATAATTTATGCCATAGGCACAATGACATAGAATATTGTATGAAACTTGTGAGTTATAGCGTTTTTTGGCTCGTAGGATTATTACACTAGCCTTCGGCTCGTGCTATAACTTCCCACGAGCCAAAAACACCCTAACGCACATGTTGCATAATATACTATTTGAGAGCTGAGAGCTGAGAGCTGAGAATCAATGGTATTAGTTCATTTCCTAGAGTACTAAATCATTAGTCGAGTAATGGAATTAAATTATAAATTGCAAATTGGGGATCAACTCCAGGATGCGTGGACTAAAACCAGATATTAATCGAATCCCAGATTCCGGATTTCCAGAATATTGTATAGATCGCAATATGGTCAAGCTCAAACATTCGGTAGTATCAATTACCGAGAAATTCGAAATTTTAAGTTTTGTAGATGAAATCAAAATCTGCAAAATTTGAAAAAAAAACAATTAATTTTACTTGTAGAAAAAAAAAATCTAATTTTGCCAATTAAATATTCTTCAGGCAAGCATGTGAAGTTCTATTTGTGTATACATTGCCGTCATTTAGTTGTTTAATAGTATATTTCGTAACAAGTGAAAAAAAATGTTTTTTGGCGAGTGGGAGGGTTATATCACGAGCCGAAGGCGAGTGATATAATCCCACGAGTCAAAAACCACTTTTTTGACGTGTTACGAACAATATTTTTCATCACGCTGTGACGGAAAAGTAACTTTTCAGTCACTCTCCGCTTCGCCTTCGGCTCGTGAACGAAACCTCCCACTCGCCAAAAACCATTTTTTTTCACTTGTTACGAAATATACTATTTCAGCTCAATGTGTCGAAAAAGCACTTTTTAGTCACTCGACGCGAAGCGGAGAGTGAAAAGTTACTGTCCCGATACAGCGTGATGAAAATAATATTTGATGGACAAAATGATATTTTGTAAAAACTTTAAAAAAGTGGTTTTTGGCAAGTGATATAATTCTACGGGCTGAAAACCATTCTTTGCACGTGTTACCAGCAAAATTTTTCATCAGAATGTGGTGGAATGTGGAATTTTCATTACAGGGTAATGAAAATTATTTCTCAGTTCAAAGCTTGCTATATTCGCGGAAATTCACTTTGGTCACAAAGCGGTTGGATTATTATTTCCGAAAAATTTCACTTCCTGTAGTGGCTTCCACCCATCCTTCCTCTATCGATTACTTTTTTCGTCTCCGTCCCCGCAGCCTCGACATCCTGAAATTCTATGCTCACCGTAATTTAAACTTAATAAAGCGCGTCATACACAGCGCGTGTCGGGGATTTTTCTTCGCCCATTTCTCGCCTTGAAAGAACGCAATTGAATGCGTTGAATGCTCATTTACCTGAAGCTGCTCTCCCTTCAAGAAAGGAATGAGAGACGACGTTCGGCCCTTGAGTCAGACTGCAGTTAGCACTTGAATGTCCTCCCTCTCGCTCTCACATAGCATCAAGATGGAATCCTTAATATAGTCGGGGGGGGGGGGGGGGTGCGGGCTGGGGCGCGCTCCGGGAGAAGCGGACACCCTCCTTGAGGGAACAGGATGAGAATGACATTCCAGGAAGACCCGGACGTAAAATTACGCCAGTCTACAATGCGAATAAGGGGGTTGAGAGACGGCGGCGGAGAGGGGGCTGGCGGAATGAATCGTGGGAAGCGAAGGATCGTCAAGAGGATTCTTCGCGTATCTTCCAACCGATAACGATACCATAACGTGCCTCACTCCGATCACTTTAATATTCATACAGAATGTCTATAAATTCTCCCGCCGAGAGAATTTTTTTTCTCTTCATTTGCGCCAGTCAATTAATGCGGATTTGCAACGCACTAACGATTATTCGGAATTATAAATATTTTCAATTAGGTTAATCTCGCATTTAAATTATTTATTTAAATAAGAAAAATATTTTCAAGGCCGTGGGTTGTAAATTCCATGGATATTCAGCTTTAGCACTTTTACCTTTTGTGAAAAAAAAAATTTTCTCGACAATCCCTTTTTAGGAGTCCATTATTAAAATTGTTATTAAAGTTATTAAATTCTGACCATCAATGAATTCATTATGATTCCAAAGTTATAATTTTCAGAGTGGATAGTCAATTTAAATATATTATGAGACTTTGGATTTAAAGTAGCCCTGTAGTAATCCATTTTATTAAAATTCAATCATTGTTACTAAATTATTTAGTTGGAAAACGACATACAAACTCTGTTCCATGATTTGAAAATTCATCAATGAATGGTTTTGTGGTCAAGCGATGATCTACGGGAGAAACAGGTGGAGTGTAATTTTTTCACGAGCAAAAGGACACGTCGAGATACTTGGCACGTACCTCTCCATAAACAAAGAAGTACGTCGAGACTACCACTAAAATATCTAAAAAAAAAAAATCCATTCCTCATAATAAAAAAAAAATGGATCACTACTTTGACAATTTCTCACTACCACATGAAATCCTCTGAACCCGTTGGCGTGTGTTCACCGAATATTCACTATTTCGACGATTGAGTGAGAGTCCACGGGATTTTTTCATCGTTTTCCGTTTATATACCTCTTCACATGAGTTATATCGCGGCCCGCTAGCACGAGAGCCCTCAATAATTTCGGATTATTCAAATTTCGCAATATCTATAAACCTAATCTTATATTTGCCGCACGTAAAGGTCGCGGTAGTTCTTGTTCATTCTCTTTCTGAGCCCCGAGTAAAACCCCATAGCTCGTATATATCCCCCTCGGCTGAGGACAAAAACCAAGAAAAGAAAGAAAAACGTACGAAGGAGTCAGAGGAGAGCTAATCTTCGAAACGAATGGACAAAAGAAACTTTGCTCGTTACGGGAACACTTTACCGCACTGGAGTCAGAGAGGGATTGGTAGTAGTATGAATTAAGCGTTCGCCTGACCACATCGGGCTCTTTCCACTTGCCTTTATCGTCGTTTAATCTCACTGAGCAGGATCGATCCTCACCATTCTTCTCATTCATGAAAATTCTCATTTTCCATATTTTCACCGTTGAATTAATCATTCAGTTTAGCTATTCTTCTCCTCACTTCTGCATTGAATTATTTAAAATTCATGTATGAAAGTTTGAGTGGCGAGCGCTTGGTCACTTTTTCAAAAGGCTTTTTTTTTGTTACCAGCGAAAGCCGAGAGGTCACGAGTTGAGACGCATAATTGATGGGTTAGCGAGGGAGGTAAACAGCATGACGATTCTGTTTTCCGAGACCTTTGAGGGAGACGTGAGGGGTGCGCAAAGGGTAGGATGTAATTAATCGTTGTCGTAATCAGCGCCTGCTTTAATTAAGACAGTCGGCTAACGTGTGTATTAATTCACGGAGTAATCGATGCGGGAAGCGAATCAGGATGGGATTGAGATTACCTGAGGGCTGGGGATTCCTTTCTTGAGAATTCTGGGATCTCACTCGGCGAGAGTTCTAGCGGAGATGGTATTGAGTCTGTTTGAACGACGGATACGAATGGATGGTCTGGGAGACCAATGGCGCTATGGGCTAGGCAGTTGAGTTATAGGCGCCGAGATCTGGCTGTAAAGCCCTGACAAGGCACCGGATTTAGATTGATTTCTTTGTTTGACGAATTCTCATTTGATGAAGTCAGGGTTCATCGACAAATCCCCTTTTTTCCTAATCTTAAAAAAAGATTGCCCGTCAGTCCAACTGATTTGCTTATAAAAATCTTCATAAAAATCTGAGACAAATTGAAAACGTGACCATTGAAATAAACCCATTGGCTCCATAATTTTTTATCCGTGGACAAAATTTCTGCGTCACTATTTCCCCGACAAAATAGCCGGGGACAAAAAAAACGCATACAATTTCTCCACCAACGAAAACTTCAACATTCATAATTGCCGCAGTACGCTTCGGGGTTCCACATTTCTACAACAGTTGGGAATTTAGGTAGGGGATATGTGTATCACTTTTTTTTTTATGGTAGGACAGTGGGATTAATGGGTGGAAGGGGTAGGTGGGAATTCCTTCTCAATATATTTAGTTCACAAGTAACTGAAGAAAAAATTCAGATATTTTCAGACTGGGAATCGAACCCGGAACCTTCCGATTACCAGTTGGGTGCTCTTCCCATCTGAACTATCCGAACCTCTACTGATTTCCATTTCAATTATCTGTCAATATTGAGCCACACTGTCTTTCTAACGGCAACCATTTTACAATAACAGTTGGTACAATTATCAGAAAAAACAATTGTCTCCGATTTTTATTTCGCTCATGTAATTTGTCGCGGAAATTTTGTCCGCGGAAAATAAAATAAGCGCGTTACCAACCCATTGTATAATTGAAAAAAAAAATCCACCGAACAATTGCGACCGGTGTTCCCCGAAGAAATTTCCAAACGCGTGTGTTTCTGACACACGAGTGCATCTACCTAATGCTGACCATCGAGAGGTGCATACAGAAGGCGGAAGCGCTGGACCTCGAAAATGATTTACGGTTCCATAAATCGTTGCCAGCCCAGTCGTTTGCTCGTTACGAGGCCAAGCGTGGATCTAACTGGTAGAAGTGTTCAATGATGTCAGCTGCAAAGTGTGTGTTGTGGGGTTACTGCTGGATATTCGTATGGAGGTGTGTCTCATGCGCATACCCAACGGCTGGTGTGACGAGTACTGGCGGAATAGTATTTGTAAAGGCTACACCAGTGATTCTGCATTGCATACATATCTCGGATTGTAAACTCTTGAATGTTCCACAGAGGAATAGCACTCGTAATAGGATCCAGGAGGAAGCAGGGGCAATTAGCAGTTCACTGAGATCAGCAACACACGAAATCCCTGGACGGTCGTGTGTTGTCAATCCATATGGAACCATTGATTCTACGATTCACCTCATTTAGTCCCGAAGTATTGATTCGGTCTGTCCTGATTACTGATGAAACGCTACTGGCGCTCGGTTCCGATGCTTAAGCCCCCTCCCCCTACCTCAGCCGGCAAAAGCCTGAGTTTAAGGTTTAAGGATAGTTGAGCAGAGCTAGCGTCTTATCAGAAACTCTCCTCATCCAGTGCTTCTCCATTAGCACACCAATCGTCCGAAACCACCCGGGCCAATAGTGCGAAGCGAAACTTTCTAGTCGGGAGTTCACTCGCTGCTATTACTTGCATATTAGTTGCAGCGGGTGCTGAGTTAAGGAGACAAAATGATGTAATGGGGGGATGCAATGCTTAGGAATTTCATGAAAATTCGGGAAGGTCTCATCACTCATTGCCAGTATCAGAAGATCTTGGGATGAATTATGTGGAGGATTTTTTCTTAATTTCTTGGAGGGGAGAAAATAGGTGAGCAAGGAATATAACGTGTGATGAACTTTCAATTAAAATTTTTTTGGTTTATTCCTCTTGGTTCTCTTGGAGTATTTTTCCTTACGGCCAGACTATCGGAATGTCCGAAACCCTTGGAGATCCCTTCGTCTAGTGTCTTAAAGGGTTCAGGGTAGGGGCTTTCTCGGCAATTTATAGTCCGCACAGAAAATTTTTCAATAAAACCGACGAAATTGTTTATTTTGTTAGGGTTATGCAATAATGTACATAGTAGGCCGTTTTGTTAACATAACCACGCAGGATGTATTTCATATAAATGGATAAAATGCATGTCCAAAACGCGGTAACAGAAAGCGCGTGCAAAACCAGATGATCACCCACGTGAAAGAGACCAACCCACATGAAACGACACGTAACGTTACAATAGAAACGTAACATCGATATCAGATGGTATTACAGAATTCCACCTAAAGCGCTAGATTTTGAAGCCCTCAACATATTCCAATTAATACGAAATTTTTACAATAACGACTTTTCGAGATATTTCTTTACCAATATGTTTATTCGAGAGTTCTTTCTAATTTTTGATCGATCAAATGAGTGTGAGGGAGACGGATCTGACAAAGTAAAACCAGTGGCAAACGAATGTATCGCGACGACGCGTTATTAATTAGTCCGATCTTATCCCCTCCAGTAGGAATCTACACGGAGAGAAAAATTCAATAAAAATTACGTGTCAGTTACGTAATCTGCGAGTCAAAACAATATTCCGTATAAATTACGGAACAGAGATGTACCTTTTTATAGAACTTTTGGTACTCTTTTCTGGACTGGTCCTGTAAAAAATTACGCCACTGTTCCGTAATTTATACGGAATATTGTTTTGGTTGGCAGATTACGGAACTGACACGTCATTTTTGTTGAATTTTTCTCCCCGTGTACGTGAAACAAATGTTTCTCCCCCAAAAAACTTCGACTAGGATAGCGGTGCTGTCCCTGGTGAGAGTTTCATTCCTCTCTTAATTTGACTCGATTATGAGAGACTAACCTATTCGCAATCCGCGAGACGGTGTACGACCAGCGTACGGGTTTGACCTCCACGGAAATCGTAACCATCTGTACCTGGCCCAGCGAGCGATATCGAAAGGCTCTGACTCGCGTAATCACTAGCGAATGAGACTCGCGACCGTGCGTAGCTTCACGGCGAACGCGGTAACTCATAAATTCAACTTCTGAGGTTCATCAATTCAGTCGTCTCTTTCCCTATATTATGTTCAAATACACTTTGCAATGATTTCACAGGAGAAAATATCTCGATAAAAAAATAAAAATTTCCTTTTCACTGTAAGAAAGGTTTCTCACACACGCAATTATTCACCTCCTGCACGGAAAAAAAAATTCAAGAAAAATTACGAAACAAGTCACGTAATCTGGGAGTGAAGTTGAAATTTCATAGAAAGTGCCCAATTTTCACTTAAATTTTACGTTCTATTCCGTAAAAATTACTCATCCGTCCGACACGTCAAGGTCAGCTGTCTGGCGGAGATTTTCAGGAACGCTCCGTAATTTCTACGGAGCGTTCCGTAATTTTTATTTTTTGAGCCGTAGTAAGTCTAGAAATTTATCGTAGGTTTTACTGTTGGAGTTTAATTTCCAAAAAAATTACGTAACTTTTTCGTATGTTTTCCGTTAGGCGACGGACTTATTCTCCTTAATTCATACAAAAATTCATGGAAAGGATCTTGGCCCGCACCTTACCTGACTTGTTCCGTAATTTTTCTTGAATAATTTTCTCCGTATGGGCTAGAGAAGTTATTGTATTCACCCGGAAATTTATGTGACAAAATTTCGTTTCACGGTTTCTCAAGAATGACTCAAACGATCGCAGTGATCAATGACGCGATCGATGAGCCTTGACGTAACTAGTACTTATTAAATTTTGATTACTATCGGTCAAGCGGTTCTCCTGTTTTTTAGAAATTTACTCTTTAAAATGCGTCGAAAATAGGTCAAATATGGGCGTATTTAAGGTGTCAAAAATGATTTTCCACATATGTTGTGAACACAAATCATAATCAGAATCATCATAATGATGATACCAGTAATGTTTAAACCCTATCAATCTTTGGAAACCTATTTTATTTTATAATTATTGAGATTAAATTCTAAGATCGAATAGCCGAACAGGAAAATTTTTTGTGCGACTCGAATGGGCCCCACTCACCCATGGGAGCGAGCCCCTAGTTACGGGTCCCTAGTTTATTTCTCAAATGACAAAAGAAATTGCGTGATTTTAAATTCGTTGAGCACTGAAAAATATCGAGAACTGGTGACAGCAAATTTTGTTGCGAATAAATTAGTAAAAAAAGATTAATTGTTTTTTCAATTATATCACTGAAAGAAAATATATCACTGGCTTAGAAATCAAATACGATTAATATTATTTAAAAAAGAGTGCTAGAGTGGCATACCGATGAGCCGGGTTCGCTACCAGTCACCGGCAGTCAAAATTTGTAAAAATTTGTAGCACCCTGATCCCACGATTCACTGCCGAGCGATAGTCTCATAAAAGAGACGACTGTATCTGGCCAAGGTTTTCCCCTCAGGGTGAGGTTTTCCATTAGTTCTTGGCGAATGCGGTGCAGCGAGGCCGGGGGGGGGGGGGGGGGGAAGGATAAATACGTAAAAGTATTTATAACGGGAGAACAGGAAAAAATTATTTCAAAAAGATATTATTTATATCTTTTTGAATTGATAGTTCAATTTCCAAATTGAGAGTACAATATAGTAGAAATTTTGCAATATCACTCTCAAAATTGCACTTTACACAAATCAAGGTTATGATGTCTTTGTATCGTTGACTTACGGCCCAGTAAAATTTCGAATAATCAAGGGGAATTATTCATGAACTCCGGAAAGCTGCTGTGGGGTGAAAAATATTAGTACGGAGTATTTATATACCGGGTTACAGTGTATATGTGGAAGCGGAAAAATTCTCTCAAACTCATGGGACAACCTCATCCTCATCCAAACTCCCGGGGGAGCACCGGCAATTTTCCTATGGCTCTTTCTTCTTCTTTTTTATCCGCCGCACGTCGACAACGGTTTTTTTTCCCCCCCCCCCCCCCCCCCCCCCCCCCCCCCCCCCCCCCCCCCCCCCGCAGGAACCCCCACCACCTTATTCTTCCAATTTTGACAATGAAAAATTCTTCAATATTTCATTTCTGTATGAGCTATTTCGTGTTGAGTATTAATTTTTAGAAGAGAAACTTGAATTTCAATTCAAGGGAAACGAAATAATTAAATATCAGATTTTACTGGTGATAATAATTGTTTAATTGATCTGGAGATTTAACATAAAATCAAGAAAATGGGAAAATTGAAGCAACAATTGAATACTAACGATCCCCGAAAGTTTAATAGAAAGTTTTTTTACCAGTAATTTATTAATCATGAAACCACTTGATGACGTCCACTCACAATGGGCTGTCGCGAATTTAACGAGTGAGCAGACCATTTCTACGGATTACGACTGGCCCCATCGTTATCCATACCTGCGATGAGAAAGATAATAGTGAAGATGTAGGAATCATTGTATAAAGGCAATTTGGAGACACAGAGAGCGAAGTGAACAATTTGGATAGTGCGAATAAATAGGAGGACGGTACCACAGTACCACACCAAGCACCTATACTTCTATTTACAGCCTCATCCCGCTATTTCCCTCCTCCAATCCCCTCCCCCTTCCACTCCTCCCATCGTACGTACATCCTATTAAGCGTATACCGCACCATTTCGAGCTGCCCGCTAACGGATATGCCAGTGATAACGAACCAGCCGTTGTCCATTGGTAGATTGGTATGTTCATCCCGTCTGTAGTATTACCTCCCCTAATTTCATGGAGATCAAATAAAAGTCCATCGATTTTCCGTGCGTCCTTTCGTTCAGTTAATAATGATGATTGATGGGACGAGTGACTTACTTCATCAACATCATCAGGTTATTCACTTCATCCAGTGTTGCTGAGTTAAAATTAATAGCCCGAGGATCTTTATTTTTCCCGTTTGTCCTCAATCAACTTCCCTTTGTAATTTTCAATGGGTTCAATGATTTTTAGTTAACCGAATTCTTCCTCTTTTTAGGTCAATAGCTACGAATTTTGAATACAAAAGTGGTTAAATAAGAATTATTTAAATTCATGAAGATCAAATTAAAGTCCCTAGAACCATTCAATTTGTCCAGTACCGCTGAAATAAAAATGCTAGTCGGATGACCTTTATCTCCCTTTTTGCGGCAAATGGAGAACGCTTTGTCAATTTCAATATATTCCAATCAGAGTTCAAATGCCCTCTTGCCCCGAATGAAATTCGCTTTGTAAAGTTCAGTAGGTTCAGTATTTTTCAATTGCATAAAGTTTGAGTCCTGAAGAGAAGGTTAAAAAATTACTGAATTATTTCATTTCATGAAGATCAAATAAAGTCCATCGATTTTCCATCAGTCCCTTGGTTTACCTGATGATGATTGATCGCCCGAGGGAGTTAGTTGGTCAATATCGTCACGTTATTTAGCTCATCCAGTTTATCCAAAATAACATGAATAGACGGACTTTTATTTTCCTTTTCGTTTCTAGTGAAATTCGGTTTGTAAGTTCCAATTCTTTTGTATCTCGGCTTCAATCGAAAGTCAGTTTTTTTTATTGATCAAAGCTAAGTCAGCTTGGCGAAAAATGCATGGAAATATGCTAATAAAAAATAGTACAAACAGAGCGAATCCCGAATTACCAAATTTAATGGGGATCAAATAAAAACCGGCCGCTTTTCAGTTCGTCCTGCGATTCTGTTATTACCGATGATTGATGGAACGGGAATATTATTTAATCAATAACGTCACTTTATGTACTTTATCGAATATAAACTGTGCAGTCAGTACAGAATAAATAGATGGCCATTAATTTTCTCTTTGTCCTGAGTCAACTTTACTTTGTAAGCCTTCAATACCTTCACTACCTTGCATAGTTTTAAAATAAACATTTTTTTCAATATAAATCTTCCCCATTTTTGATAGTGATCGTGGGCGCTCAAACTTTAAAAAGGTTTGCCAAAATCCAATTAGGCTTCACCGAATTAGTTAATTGACGATAATTGACTTGACGATTGCTTTGACTAATCCAATCACTTTATTCACCCATTCCAGTATTTCCTATATAAAATAAATCACCGGATGAACTTTATTTTCCTCCTTTACCCAAATCAACGGCACTTTGTAACTTTCAATACGTTCGAATCAGTCTTCATCGAGGTTCAATCAGCCTCTGAATGGGGGTAATCAGATGGATTTTCATACTCATTCATGCTCCTCACAATCACCCAACAATGCTCGCCGTGATACTTCCCGAAGAGATATAGAAATAGGCGGCGCAGGTGAATAACCAATCAATATGAATACGAAATGACACTGGAAAAATATTATTTATCCAGAGGCACGCGAAGAACCCCCAATGGCAGTTGAAAATAACGAATTCAATTTTCCGGCAAACGGTGGCCGTGGTCTCTTGGCTTTTCTCTCTCCGATTATTCTGCATGGGAAGACAACCTGGAGGTAATCCCATATAAATCCCTATTCGTTAAAAAAGTCCATCTCGTTCGAGTTGCGAAGTTCACTTTTCTTTCTCTTTTTGTTAATAATCGAGGAGAATGAGAAAGAGAGACAAGATCACTGTACACTTGGCAGTAAGCGCTCGGGGGAAAAGGTTATGTCGATAATCTGCCTCGGCACGATGCATCTATTCATCGGGGATTACGTGCTCGAATAGTATCATAGCCACTTTTCCTCATTTTCCGCACCACCAAAGGGTCCGTCTTTCCCCACAAATTTGACTTTCCGATTCTTATTCTGATTGCAATCCCGCTCCTTCTGTCGTAAACGATGCCTGTTTTTTTTTACACGCTCATTCACGAGCTACAGTAATCCCTGATAACGACGCAACAAGCAAAAAACGACTCGCCGATGAGAAACGAAGGCAAGAGGTGAAAAAGAGGAGTAAAAAAAATCGCTGCCCTCCCCTAGGGCGCGGAGCGAGGGGACATTTCTTCTTGAGGTTTTAATCGATTTTCTACCCTCACTTTCTTCGAGCTTCTTTTTCATCTTTCACTTTGATCAAAGACACGTCCTGTCTTTTAATACCGAACCGCCCCGACGTTAAAACAATTCACCACCTTTTATACGTACCATCTGAAGTGTAACATGAACCGAGTTCATTAGTATTCATTAGTCAGCAATAAAGTTTCGCAATAAGTGACGTCGACTTATTGCCCTCCCATTCTCTTCCACGACCTCGAGTTCGTTCTTTTCCGGGGGGGGACCCAGTTTTCACAACTACCAGGATGATTCGATGAGAGATGAGAAGCTGAGGGAGGTTGGGGAGGCCGGAGGTTAGAGAGTGATGGAATAATTGTCTTCAGAATGAGGAATTACTTGCAATCCCTTGATTTATCCGAGTGAGGTTCATTGTTAATGGTTTTTAGGGTCCGTTCTGTATATATTCAATTCATTACAATTCGTATCATTTTGGAGGGTTGTTTTAGCCGTGTTCTGAACAATTTCGTACTGTTCAGATAATCAATTTAATTGGTAAGAAGAATTTCACGAAAATTTGGAAATCACGGGAAATTTGAGGAATTTGAATGTTTTGGCCACACGCAGAAAAAAATTAGAAATTACCGTTCCGTTATTTAATTGTATAGTATTTTGGAAGCTCCCGAAAATTACCTTTTCAGTAAAACTTGTTGGCTCCTTAATAAAAGTTCTCAAGTTTTCCGCGAAAAACTCCTCAACTTTTCAGTGAAATTTGTTTAATCCTCACTAAAAATTCCTCAGACTTGGGCGTAATTTTTGTTAACGATCATGAATTTTCCTATGTGGTTGGGGAATTTTTTCCGAATGTCAAAAATTATTACTAAACGGCATGGTCAGTTTTATTACAAAATTTCTGTCTGCGTAATAAAAAAACGGAAATATTCCAACTCAGTTCAACACTTTAACATGTAGGGCTGTTTACTCCGGAGTTTTTCTGAATATTTTTTTCATCCAATAATTGAAATAAAATTAATAGTTTCTAGTTGTATATTCCCATGAAATTACTCTCGTCAACACTGGTTAAAAATCTCAAGGAATGCTAATATACTACTTGCGAATGTTTCTTCCTAAAGTCACTTCTTTCATTATATTCACTTGTCCTGGAGGTTAAGGCCACCACAATTTTTCCTTCGGCCATTTCCAATGAAAAAAAAAACCAAAGATTTGATCTCCATCGCTACCAACTCATCTTGAAACAAATTTTCCCTTTTATCCTCACCATTGCTGAAACTTTCAGCTTCTCCTCCACTGCCAAACTTGACCGAAAACTTGGCTCTAATGGAATCAGCAATCACGCCTGACTAGTACCAAAGACTCACAGGATTTTGGAGTTTATAATCGGTTTACAGACATGCCGAGTTTTCCTCAAAATTCTTGTGAAAGAAAGCAAAAAAGCGAACACACAAGAGGACGGGGTGAACGAATATTTTAGAGAGCGAGTGTTACTCGATTTAAATCAAAAGTTTAGGAAACACTTAGGGAAAGGTCACAGGCCAAAAACTGAGAAACTGCACAGCTGTCGCAGGTAATAAGACGTATGTCGCTCGGGTACGTGGTTCTCTCAACAGAGTTGCGGTGTGATAAGAGGGCACGGGCAAATTGCCGGGGAGAGAATGAAAGGAAGTAAAGGTGTCTTCGTGGGAGATCGCACTCGTGAAAGTCGTTACCATGTGCCGGAAAACTTATTCCACTTTCCTCCTACTACCGCCTCTCAGATATCCTCGCCAACATTTCGTCAATAAAAATAACAATGAACAGAGGACAAAAACAAATTGTCAACCCTCAAATTAGCAATAGATAAAGTGTCTCCTGGGATTTCTATTTGCCGATATATCGTCGGGGGAAAAAAATATCACCGAGAGGAAAAATAAAATTGACACAAAGTTTGGGGAAGTGGAACATGTGATACGAGACGTTGCCCAATCGAGTGTGAGAGTCTTCGGTGTTCGCTCGTTCCACCAAGAATACGTCCGCGGAAAACACGTCCTGGACGATATCGGTGGGTTGTAGGCGGCAGACGATAGGGATGGGAGGGTGGGAAAAAAAAGAAGAAACCCACAAGCCAAAACCCAAGGATCACGTCATCCGGAACCCCTTCGCCGACGTACCTCAATGGGAAAAAACTGAGAGAGCGAGACGTGGAAACCATCGACATTGCAAAAGCGAGAATTTATCGACTATTTTTTAGGGATATCGGATAGAGTATACTGCACCTGCGGATCAGCATTTTTTTTCGCATAATTTTTTTATACGGAAGTACAATTTCTCAATGCAAATTGTTCGAGTTTTCCGAATTTTTGTAATTTTTTTTTTTGTAAATTTATTTTTATCCATACCTTGTTAATTTTCTCACTCAAATATAACTAAATTTGACAAAACTTCAGCTTTAATTGTAGCTTTAGTTAATATAAGTAAAAATAACTAAATTTTTTCGGTAACTAAATTCTGCTTTAGTTCTTCCTAGTACTCCATTAATTTCTATTAACTTGAACAAATTTTACGTGTAGCAATAAATCTGCGCAGGAAAAAAAACGTTGGTTATGACCTCTCCCATCTCATTCTTAGAATTTCACAACAATGATAAAAAAATCTATTCTATTCGATTCTATTCTATTCTATTCTATATAAAGTAGTCGGACATGGCTTCCTTTCGACATTACAAAAGTGAGAATTTATCAACTATTTTTCCGGAATATGGGATAGAATATGTTGCAGCTTCAGATCAGCATTTCTTTTCCCCATTTTTTACATAGACTACAATTGTCGACTGGAAATTCTTGAAGTCGTTAGGAGATGCCCTGGGGATGTCCTGATGGCCATGAATAAACGCGTGTCCCGACATTTTTTCATGCAATTGTCGTGATTGAAAGTGGGGTATTTACTTTTTGATCTTTCCTTCCTTCCGTCGTACGTGATGTCGTGCGGCGTGGGATATTATTCGATATACCTATGTAGAATACTTTGCGAGGGACTGGGGAAGGGACGCAGCCAAACCGATTCCCCAGGGCTATTTGTCCTATCCGGGGTTTACGTCTTCCTTCGGGATATGCTGTAGTCAATGAATTGTCCGGGTATTAGAAGCATTCGTGATCCTGTTCAACAAGCAATATCTAGATGAGTTTATCATAATTATTAGTTATAAAGTCTCATTTGGTAATTAATCAATCATTCGGTAATCAGATATTATTTTGAGTGCGAGTAATTGGAGAATGGCTGAACTGAGGATTCAAAAATATATTTATGCATATTTTTCAAATTCTAATAATAATTTTATTGGTTAGGAAAGTGACGAACAATTCAGTTGGATGTAATATTTCATTTGAACTTCACCATTGAAATTTTGAAAACCAGCAATCATAACCCAGGTCGGAACAATCAACTCTGACGATTGGAATAAGGCTGAAACAAGATTTGACATCAAGGTTGGATAACTCAACCTTGCATCAAGCTTCTTTCCATTGTTGAATCTTATATTGATTCAAGCATGGGCCGTCATATATAATATATAATCAAGCCTTGATTTAAGGTTGGAACAGCATTGGCGCTCAAGACTGGGATATCGAAGCCCAGGTAGGACTGAACGATCGAACGAGGTTCGATCAGGCTTGATGCAGGATTGACAGAGACTGGTCGAGCCTCGAGCCAAGCTTGGGTGTAATCATTGGATAAGGGTTGTAATCTGAATCTCATCTCGGAATGTGTGGCAATTCTGACTCCTGCTAGATGAACAATTTAGATAGAATAAGACTTAGTTCCATCGTCAAATCAATGACTGAATCAAATATGAGAAACAATGTTCGATCAAGCTCGTTCTATCATGTTTCAAATTTAATTTATTAAACGAGATGAAAAAAATACCAAATATTTTTTTTCAAAAATTTCTCATAAATGTTAACATTAAATTTTCAGTTCCTAATCAATACATGATCAATCAAGTTGAAATTATTTAACCCGTTTTTTCCTAAAGTTAGCGAAACTGACAATTATACATATAACCATGGAATTACGAAGAATCCATTGTCTCTTTATTAGCGATTTAAGTTGAATCTAAATAGTTCAAAATTCTGACAACAAATTTCTGTTTCAATTCGTTTTTTTTTTATCCAATAAATGAGTAAATCTTTATTTTTTTCGTCCAGCAAGAATCAGGATTTACACCCATCCTGAGACGAGATTTGGATTACAATCCTGATCCAATCATTAAACCCAAGGTTAGATCGTGGCTTGATCCTCAAGGCTCAACCAACGGTGGGATCTCCAGCCTTGGAAACAGTTATTTTTCAATGTTCGTTCAAGTTTGATTCAATCTTGGATGTCGAGGCTCGCCCAGTCTTTATCAATCCTGAATCAAGCCTCATCAAGCCTTCTTTCGATCGTTCATTCCGACCTGGCAAGGAACAAATAATAAAATCCTTTATGTACTCTTGCATCACGTAATGCATTAATTTTCCCCCCCCTGTTGTCACGTATACCCTCTCGGGTTTTTACGTATTTACCCTTCCCACCTCCCGACCCCGCTGTACCGCATTCACCAAGGACCAAGGAAAAACCTTATCCTGAGGGGAAAACCTTGGACAGGTACAGTCGTCCCTTTTTAGGAGACTCCCGCTGGGCAGTGAATTGTGAGATCAGAGTGCTACAAATTTTTCCAAATTTTGACCGCCGGTGACGGCAAGCGAACCCGGATCATTGGCATACCAGTCTAGCACTCTAACTACCCGGCCTGTAATGCATTAATTAATTTCGAATTAAATAACAAAATCCTTAAATTCAATAATGCCTGCGAGTCAACTCCCCGAGCGCCGAGTTAAAACCGTCTGAAATTTTCAAAACAGAACTTTAATGAAAAGAAAACGTCCGAGGAATGGCAGTGACTGTGGAGTAATGGCCGAGGAGTTGCCGCAGGTCCAAGTAATAACCGTTGGACATTTTTCATCGGGTTCATATCCAACGCCAGTGTATTAATTGCCCGCGGGAAATCCATCGTATTTTACCCAACTGTTGTGTTTGTTTCAACATTTATACCTCCAACTGCTATTGATTTTGCTGACTGAAATGAAAGGCTCTACTTCAGACTGTCCCAACTACGCGGCGAGATATATTCGATAAAAATACTTTTATTGAATATTAGTAGTTTTTCGGAGAGAAATTTTCTTTTTATTGGATATTGGTATTTTCTCCACAACTCGAGAGTGAACTATTGCGTATTTTTGATGGAAAAATCAATCACACACATGCAAAACGTGGAGGAAAAAAAAATTTGATTTGAAAATTGTAAAATTTTTCGTCATATATTTTTTCTATTTTTCTTTGTGCGGGAAAAACAACGATAGCATCACTTGAATCTCCGATTCGCGGCCGTTGTCGACGGGGAGACTAGGAGTTTCGTCATTTATTTCGACAATTCCCCCTCAGTCTTACCAGTCATCATGAAAAATCATCTTTTGCTGGAGAGGGAAAGTCCATTAATCAATTGATTAATTTCCCATCCGAAATTTTTATCACAAAGGCTTTAAGAAAAAAAGAAAAGCTCGCGGGCTGGGAGGCAAAGGGAAAGCGTTGGCAAGCGTTAAACCGCCATACTGGCATGAGGTTGGCACAAAGCCAAGTGCATACGTGCTTTTCGGGAAAGCGGGCAAGTCAACCCCCGCCCGCTTCATAAAAAAAGTGCTGGGGCTAAAGAGGGCTAGGTCGGGCCTTGTTCCAGATCTGCCAGACCGTCAACGTTTCATCCAGCGGCTTCAGACGCGAAATCGATAGTTCCACGAGGCCCTTCCCTCTCATTCCTCACTGGGTGTGCATTTCAAGATAAAAGGATTCCTTCAATCTCCCTCCGTCGTACGTGCATTCTCGTTTCTTCGTGCAAAATAAACTTGAGAATTCAAACAATCTTACAAACACCCGCCTTAAGTACTACTTTTCCAAGTTTCCAGAGCACAAAGGGGATTATTATATAAGGGGAAATATATGAGGAAATTTCGAGCCATGATTCATCAGACATTTGAGGGAAATTTTCATTGGGATCTGTATGAAATATATTTCGGAGGAAATTATTCTAATAAATACGACACATTGAATTTTTTTAATAAATCAATTATAAATTCAAGTGGAAATATTATATCTTTAACCTTGTCATAACCAGAAGATTATTTATCCTTTTTTAAAATGGAAATTACCAGATTTTCAATTGCAATGTCATTATAAAATCAGGCGATTGGGTTCTCTCAATTTTTATTTTCTCCTGGCTGTCAAAAATTGCAAATTCCACTGAATTTTTCAATCGACAAAAGCTACTTAGAAATCTTACGTCTAACTTCCTCAAAATCGATTCTAATCCCCGTCTTCAACTTTTGAAAGACTCAAGAGGATTATTGAAATACACGGAGATCTTATGGGGTCGAATTTTTCGAATAATTTTTCTTCCTCTAGAAAATTCTGATTTCCATTGATGTAATAGAAATTACCAGAATTTTCATTCGTTAATGTTGAACTTTAAGGTCTGCGCGTATTAACCTTAACGAATCCTCCGTGTGGGTATTAAATTTTGAGCTCCTGGCTTTCACGTGTAGACTGATCGTTAATTTCTCGTGCCCTCACCGAACAATTCCCCCCGAAACTCTTATATCCGCCTGGTCCTCGCTGGCAATAGTGCTCATAGAGTCAGACGATCTCGGGACATTTGCAACAGTGGCAGGAAGGAAATAAACAGTTTTCTCTCTGGGTGTTCCGAAACGAATTGTCTTGGTTATATATTGTAGCAATGTACATAGCCTCTATTAAGAGGCTTCCTACGTGTAAGCATTTCCCGGGAAGAAGTATCCAAGGTAAGACGGCTGAGAGATAGTACAGAGAAACCCCCCGGAAGATATTCGAACAGTGGCGATAAATCTGTGCCGCAACATCCCCATGTTTTGCGCATTCAACCCGCCCCCTGTATCCCAGAAGCCCATAAATTTCGGTTCTGCGCTCGGATATTCCTGGAAGATCCATCTGTGATATCCGATATTATGTCTATTCATCGTAATAGTGAAGGGAGCTTTCCGGGAGTCATTGAGAGAGAGCGAGAGGGCGCTAATTGCATTAATTCCATCACAACTTGAAACTGTAGTTTCATTATCTTAAGAGCACTGGACCGTTGCACTGGATTATTTAGACGGTTAACTTATTCAGACGCTTATCCCAGTCATTTAATACGAATGCACTCTTTAAAAAAATTTAGTCTCGTGGAAAGTTCATTTCAACATTCGCTAAACAATCATGCGCGCTATCGCGTGCTCTATCTCTGAGTTGAATTCTAGCAAATTAACATCCTTGTAGTCATGGAAATCATGATTCATTCATTAGCTAATTAGAGGGCTAATAAAAATATAATAATCAAAATAGTTAGTCATTGTTAATATTTTGTATTATAACGCATAGTTAATTACAAATTTAGCATTTCAGTTGAGTTTTAACGTATTTCAACAGTTGCATATTCACCTCCAACAGAATTTTTAGTGAATTGGTACATGAAAAATAATTGTCGTCTGACTTTTCCAAAATTTCTTGCATTTTTATTGTTATATGGACTCGAAAATTTCCATTTCATTGAATACACAAACCTTGAACGATTTTTCAATGATAAATATTATCATTAAAAATTGAAAGATTTTTTTATTAAAAGCTCAGAAGTTATTTTCTAATCGTGTTGGCAATTCACAGGTAATTAATGTCGGATGCAATCTAAACAAATATATCATATAAATTCATCAATTTAATCTCAATTTAATTTGCTTCATCCAGGCCGTTTGGCCATTTTCGACAATTGTTAATAAACAACAAACAAAAATTGAAAAAAATCAAGTACATACTTCCTTTGCCAATACTTCGAGTGCCAACTGGCACTTCTCCTGAGCGCTATATATTTATTTTCATCTAATTAAATATCAAAATACAAAAATTTTCTCAACACAAAATTTATTACTAACTAATATGAAGATGATGAGGAGGATTGAATTAAATACGAATAAGGACAGTTGGAAAAAATACCGCAATTCCGTTGTCATTTAATTTTAATTTAAACTAAATTCACAATTAACATGATTAAAAGTTTGAGTAAATACCAAAAATCTCATCTTTCCGTCACTTCAAATTCCGTCTTCAGCTCCTCCTAAAAAAATCCGTCATTGAGTGCTAATTGCATTAATCCCATCACAACTTGAAACTGCACTTTCATTATCTTGAGAGAGCCGTTTCGCTGGGATATTTAGGAGCTGAACTTATTGATTCGCCTTATCCCAGTCGTTTAATCCTGGTAATGCGATACAATACAAAGCCCGGAGGAAAAAAAACAACTATTGGAGTAGACATTCAGCGATTTTACGGTGTCAACTCTTGTGATTCTGGCTCAGGGGAATTGCATTTGAAATTGTAATTCATTTGTTTTATATTTTTATCTGCCTCGTCGTTTATCTCCTCAGTTCTCCCACTTACTGAGATTGAGGAAATCAATTAAGTGCACACCATAGGTAAATACTATACTTTTTTACACTGACGGCTGGTGATCTTTTATCGGCTGAATAATTTTGTGACATTTGCGGGAGAACAATTTCAAGTGTCTTACGAGGTCGTTGAATTCCCATTGTTGTCCGGGGGATTCACTTCATACTCTAAATCGTAAATATTCTGATATTTCTGTTTCTACCCCGGACTGTGTTTTCTCGTGGGTGGAATGGTAATTCCAATCTCCGATAATCCGACAGAAGAGTTTCCTCTGGAGTTTTTCAGAACAGCAGATTGGCGGCACAGTGGAGAGAAAAGGTTTCCACTTGTATAATTGGAGGATTTTTTTTATTTCATTTTTTTTTTTTCGTTACAACCGTTAAATCTGGATTTGTGGTCTGGAGTTTTTAATCCGGGATAAAAACCAAAACTATCTTTTTTTTTCATATTCTTTTACGGAAAAGTGAGATGACGAGCACTGTGCGAGGATTTATTTCTCGATGTTCATGAAATGATGATTGTTCGAGAAAAAAAATCAGTGAGTGGCTTTAAATTTGAGACCTTGTCATTGTCAGAAAAATGGATATTCTGGAGCTTGTCATTGTCCGAAGCAATGGATATCAGAATTGTTTCAATTAGAGGAAATGTGTTTAATCAAATTCACAATTTGTTCGATTAATGTAAAATGATAGATAATTTTTCTCTCCAAAATGGCATTGAACGTTGCTCCCTTGAGAAATTCTGTTACAATATCCAAAAATGTACAATTCTCTTTCCAGAGTATTCCTTGCAAATATAATTTTCGTGTCGCCGGACCTGAAAAATGCCTTTTTGGCGTTTCCCGGGCCCCACGTCATGAAAAATAATATCCACGCCTCGCCCTGGAAAACATATCACCCTCCCCCACGTACTTGCCATCCTCGCCTTCGGCTTGGAAGGCAATTTTGCACGTGGAAGACGATGATCTGTTTTCGAAGGTTCGGGTATGAAATGTACTATTTCATCACGCTGTGTCGGAAAAGTAACTTTTCAATCATAATAGTATATTTCGGAACAAGTGAAAAAAAATGTTCTTTGGCGAGTGGGAGATTTTTATCACGAGCCGAAGGAGAGTGATATAATCCCACGAGTCAAAAACCACTTTTTTTATGAGTTACGAACATAATTTTTCATCACGCTGTGTCGGAAAAGTAATTTTTCAGTCACTTTCCGCTTCGCGTCGAGTGACTAAAAAGTGCTTTTTCGACACATTGAGATAAAATAGTATATTTCGTAACAAGTGAAAAAAAATGGTTTTTGGCGAGTGAGAGGTTTATATCACGAGCCGCAGGCGAGTGATATAATCCCACGAGTCAAAAACCACTTTTTTCACGTGTTACGAACAATATTTTTCATCTCAATGTGTC
>JAPYZM010002725.1:0-13014 GCA_030522845.1 Psyttalia concolor
CAGTAAAATCTACGATAAATTTCAAGACTTATTGTGGCTCAAAAAATAAAAATTGCGGAACACTCCGTAATTTTTACAGAGCGTTCCCGAAAATCTCCGTCAGACAGCTAACTTTGACGTGTCGGGCGGATGAGTAATTTTTACGGAAAAGAACGTAGAATTTACGTGAAAATTGGGCACTTTCTATGAAATTTCAACTTCACTCCCAGATTACGTGATTTGTTCCGTCATTTTTCTTGAATTTTTCTCTCCGTGCAGGGGATGATTCGATGGGGCTGGGGAATAATTTTTGGGGATTATTGGAGGAATTTAAGATGAAGAGAAGCTTTTTTAGGTTCACCTGTGCAGTGAAGTTTTCTTGCCCTCGCGAAATGAAAGGAAAACGTGGAATTTTTGAGAGTTAACTTTCTCGGTATTTTTTCCCAGCCATCTCCAGGGAAGGGCGGCCCACTTCAACCTTTATTTGCAAAAAGTACATATGGCATATGTATGATGTGAATTGAGTCGAAAGAAAAGAACCCATTGAACATTGTTCAGACTATCGAATTGCATTCGGCGCGAAAAACTTTTGACAGGAATACCCTCATCAATTCCTGACCTATTCCGAGAAGAATAAGAACACTTGATCGATCATCTCGAATCGAATGAACATCCCGTGAGAATGTTATTTCATTCAACTTGATAGTGATAAAAAAAAATCCTGGAATAATAGAGGATAGAGTAAAAGCATCGAATTAACGATTATTAAAATCGGAAAGAATCCCATCCAATCCGGATTGAGCATTTTAACTCAAACGGAATTGACTTCTCAAGGAAATTCATTTTCACGAAAAAAAAAAAAATACAAAAATTCCTGATATCTTAATTTAATTTATTTTCATGCCTGAAATGATTCAGAGTCAGCCATACAAAAGATGGCGCTCAATCTCACTGGCGAATTTAATCAGCGGATCATCCGTGGCAAGTGTAGAATCAATTTGAGATTTTGATTAAATCTACTCAGCTAAATCAACCAGGAAGAATGTTGTATCGTATTTTCTTTTCTCTCCTTCCAGCCTCACCTCCACTTTTATATATATATATATATATATATATATATTTTTTTCCTTCTCCCTGGTAATCTTCGAAACGTGATTGAGTCGAGAGTCGACTGAATGCTGTTGCTCAAGCGGTATATCTGTAGTTTCCTAACCAATATAGCCGAAGAAAGAGCCGGCGAGTTGGGGGGGGGGGGGGGAGATGAGAGGGGAATTCACCAAAAGAAGAGGTGCCATATCGAATGCGCCTCGGTTAGAGATTTCGATCAGTCAATGAAAAGGGCCTTGAAGGCGTCGTTTTCACTTGTCGACAGTTGATTTTTCCAATTAAAAGAAAAGAACACTTCTCACCAGTCGAAATAGATAATCGTCTTATCCTTCAATTGTTCTTTCACTTCAATCATTTTCATCATTGGTAGTCCGCCCAATTACTCGGACATCGACCGGGTGGAGCGACAGGGGAGGGGGGAGGGGGAGAGGGGAGGGGTAAATGAATATACAGTGCCGACAAAAAGAATTTAATAACTGTATCGATGATTGCGAATGAATGTATATTGACATGCACCGTCACCTATTGAAAACAATTTTAACCGGCGACGATTGCTCTGATTGGAATACCAATGCACAATAAAACGGAGATGTACAATAAATGATTGACTCCGACAGAATGTTATTTTTCCACTTCAATTGAGTGGAGAAAAGGAGCGAATAAATGGGGAAACAGTGAGGTGAAGAGAATCTTCATTTAAAGGAACTCAGAGTTCATTTTAATTCCCCCACTTTTCGGATTTCGGCGTGAGCGAAGCGAGCGGAGGGCGGGGCGAAGCCCCCACCCGTACCCGGCTGACGAATCGCGTGACTTCTGGCTCAAGTGGGAGGACCCTAACGCGTCGATTTAACTCCTTAACATTTGAAGTTTTTTTCTTTTTTTTTTCTTTTTGGTAAACGAAAAGAACACTCTCCACTACTTTCACATCAATAATTAATCAATCATTTTTGGTATTATTTCACCGCACAATGCACCGAGGATCGGCGATGAGAGGAGAGGATTTAATGAACATACAGTGTCGACAAAAAGAATTTAATAACTGTATCGATGATTGCGAATGAATGTATATTGACATGCACCGTCACCTATTCAAAACAATTTTAACCGGCGACGATTGCTTTGATTGGAATACCAATGTACAACAAAACGGAGATGTACAATAAACAGTCGAGCATTTGAACGACTGCGACAGAATGTTGTTTTTTCCCATTTCAATTCAATGGACAAATAGACCAGAAAAAAGTGGATATAGTGTATACAATGGATGAAGGGGGGGAGGGGGGAAGGGGGGGGGGAGGGAACTAGGTGCGACAAGCAGAGTTGGAGAAATATTCAGCGATGTACTCATGCAAAATGGATAGGAATTCTAAAAGTTTTCTCAATCGTTTTATTTTTTTCTTTTTCATCTGCAACTAAAATCGCAAAATTCTCGAAAAATTAATCCGAAAAAATTTGAAACACTCGTATCCACAGCCCGAAATTCATGGGCATTTGTAACGGTTCAGTCATTATCAAAACAAATAGTCGTGGGACAAGCGGTGGGTGGCAGAGTTGCAGGGGTGAGGGGGTGGAGAGGGTGGTGGAGGAGAGGTCAGTGGTGATGGTTGGAGCAATAACGAAATGCTAAAACGTTTAGCATAGATAATTACACGAGGGAATAATTGTGCCCAGTGGAACGGGTCGAAAATGCTAACGCATTTTGAAACGTTTCGTTCCAGTGGTAATCGTAATTCAATGTAATTATCAGTCGACATATCTGTAATCGTTATTTGCCCGTGGGGGATGATCAATGGGCTATTCAATCTCAATTTGAATTTTACGGAGGAATTAAATATCATAAATTTTGCCGGCGGATTGCGATTCAAAATATTTGGATTGGGAATGAATAATTGATGGTCCGCGGGAAGTAATACGAAATATTTTGGTCGAGTGACACGTGCAGTTTGGACTGACGGAGGTTTTAATTGAAAACATCGAGGGGGTGCTGATGTAAATGGGGAGCGGGGGATTTAATATTACAAATGTAATTTCTTCAGACATTATTTTACTGCAAATTTTCTTTAACCCCCAATTTTCTCTTTTTTCCCCCCAACTAAAAAAACTACATAATTTTAAATTTTAAAAAGCGCGAAATGCGAGAAATTGTTGTTAGGAGGGGGAAATAAATCATCACAACGACCCATGAAATTTCCATTAAAATTGAAAAAAAAATAAATAAATAAATAAAACAAGACATTTTTAATTTCCACTTTTTCGTTTAACATCACCTCCACAACATCCTCAGATCGCTGTAACGCATGAGTTACCACAAATTAAAAACTCTCCGGGTTCTTATTTAAAAGAGCTTTTAAAATGCTGCTTCATGCATTTTATTGTTAACAACATTTCACCCCCGCAGTGAGTGAATTTTAGATTAGATTCGCCGTATCCTCCAACAATTACCCATTCAACTGGCTTTTCTATACGTTACGTGAAAAAGAATCTCTTACATACTTATATGTAGGCATTCAGGTGGTAATAGTATATCTATGGAGTCACAGAGTGGCTGAGACGATGCAATGGAAGCCGGCAGAAGGGTGAACAAGGGGCCGGAGGAGGGGGAGGGGGAGGGATAGCTAAAATGGGTAGGTATAGCGTAAATAGCAGCGTCGCGTGAGAAATCCGAGCGATCCTTCTTCCGCCCTATCCGAGAAACTCCCGACGTGACTTGAATATCTCGCTCCACGTACTCCCTTAGGCTCATGGATTATGTTAATGCCACAGTGGCAAGGACCAGTCGATAATATTGTTGGTACAGTTTTATATGAATATTGTATGGATATTGATGGATTAATTATCGTATTCATTTATTCGCGAGAATTGCGGGATCGATTGACTTCTTCGTTGCCGGAATAGTTGGACGGCGAGAAAAATTGCGGAACAATTGGCGTAATCTACTGGCCTAACTGGTTTTCAGGAAATTTTTTTTTGTAGGTATTGAAGAGAATTAATCTGTAATAGTTGCGTAATTTTTATTGGGAGGGATTTGATGGGGATTGTAAAATTATTGGATCGGATTTTGACGGGGTAAAAAAATTGACGACGGAAAATTGAAAAATCTCGAGTATAACTGGAGAACTGTTAATATTACTTGAATTATCCCGAGGGAATTGGTTCCTGAGTCGAAAAATAAATAATTTCCCGAAAAGAGGGGTCTCCTCTTTGATATCTCGGTATCCACCGGAGCGAAATAGGTCGGAGTGTATCGTTTCCGTTGGGAATATTCACGGTTTTCAAATGTTCCCTGTGCTTTCTGCTGAGTATCAAATCAATAGAAGCAGCATCTCATGATTTTATTTCCAGCAAAATTGTCTCTACCGTATTTATAATGAGATTGAAAACTCCGGGAACTACTCAATTGTCTCGAAAATTTGATTTTTCAACTTCGATGATGCATTTTGTATTCACTAAATCAACGCATTTACCGTGTATTTTTGATTGGTTAGATGTACAATATAAACTTTGTAAGGAGCTTATCGTACGGTTTGGAGTTTGGTCTCAATTCGGCATTTAGAACGTGCTCCAAGTTAAGCACGACATCCTATCTTTGTGTAGCCAGAGATTCGTGACAAGAGCCTTTGTAGTCCGGAAACTTGCAGTTGCGCGTTTGTATCCCGTGAAACAGTTTAACTAGAGTTTCTCCGTACCAACCACTTTAGTTACTTTTTTTCTCCACTATTTTATACAACTCCGGGTTTTGTGGGTTCATTAAACAATTATTCATTCTGGAAATAAATTTTAAACGAAAAGACGACACGAATTCATTCGACTTGGGAAATTATTTTGCCAATCTAGTCGCCCGGAGGATTTTTTCAACGGATTAAACTGTAAAAAATATTTCGGGAGTACTTTCAATTGAATAATTATCGGTCAATCAATTGGTTATTGAATTTTTCTCAGATTATCGACTTAATCAGTCGTGACATTCAATCGAGCTCGAGTTGTGGCGAGAGGAGATGTCTCACTGAACAGAAGATCCCGTAAATCCTGTCATAAGTTATTTCCCCTCCCCTCAGGTATCTCTCATAAGCCCCCAATAAACTAGAGAAAATTACCTTTCATAAGTTATACGGAGCCGAAATTCAGTTGTGGTGACACTCCCTCGATTTCTGATTATCCAAATTCAATATAACTTACGAACATTTTCGTATATGAATGACGACAGATTCTCCGTCTCTAATTCCGTCTCGCAAATTACAATTAAGATCACCCGCCAAGAACTTTATAATTTGCACTGCCTTCATTCGAAATAACCATCAGAATTTTCAGAAAAAAAAATAGTCCATACCCATCCTTAAATTATAATTATAATTACAATTGTGCCTTTTTCGATTTTTTTTCGGTGGTAAATTCGGTAATTGAAGGAACATTACAGATTTATTCTCTTCAATTCCCACAGGAATTACCTGAAGACCATTGACACCCGCAGAACACCTGAATTATTCCGTAATTTCTATTGAATATTTCTCGCTGTGTATGAATAATGAGGACATATTAATTTTCGTGAATACCTCAAGCGAATTAAACCATCACGAACGACCATAATAATAAACAAAATATTCCTCCAACAATTCTCGCAACGATTACAGAAAGTTGAGTAATTAAACGTAATTCCCGGAATATTTTCGCATTTCTTGCCGCGAGTTTCCATCGAACTTTGTCTTCAAGTTTGACTATCAATGGAGTCAGAAATTCCATATTCCCGGGAACTTCTGACTCATTTCAACCAACTCTGAGGGATGATTGATGAAAATCCTTCTGCGTCTGTTGTCTCCCCGACGGTGGAAGACAGATAGAGAGAGAGAAAAAAATAATAATTTCATATTGTAGATCGTAGCCGAAGTGTGCGCACGGCCGCCTAACCGCGGAGCACGCGCTTCTCTGAGGATCGATACTTCACTTGGACTCGGAACAATTCCAACAATATCGAGAGGAAAACGTTGATCTCGCAAACTAAATTCTTTTCTTTTTTTTTTTATTATTATTCTTCCCTTTTTGACGTCTAGACTGGGAGGGGGGGGCATTGCGCCGGCGGTAGCGTGTCCGGGGGGAGTAGCGGCTCACCGGCGAGAGGCGGTTGAGATTTCTCCTTAAACCGCGTGTATGAACTCTCGATAAGATATATCCATAAAATGTTAATGCCTCAGGTGTGTTGAGCACAGCTGAGCGTCTCCCACGGTCCATCCTCGCCACCTTTTACCCGATGGCTACAACATTCAGAGTGTGAAAGGACCTCTTTATTTTTTTTTCACTAAACAACTCCGGTTCGGGAACAATGTTGGCCGTAGTCTCTGATTTTATCGAACCCTTGAAAAACTTTAAACGTTAAAATGTAAATTTACGTATATATTTAGTCGTTAAAGTAATGTAGAGTACAGAGAGCAAAAAGTCTGAGGATTTTTCATGAAAATTATCCACAGGAATTCGTACAATTTCCCATTTTCTAAAGTTCTATTTCTGAAAAAAAAATCGCTTCGGGTGAGATTGTTTTCCAATCAAAAAATTCAAAATTAGAAAATTAAAAAGAAAATTTAAGAAAAGGAAATGCGAAAAAGAAAAGCTCGAGTACTCGATCAATTGACAACGAGAAAAAAATTCCTTTCGGGTGAGTTTTTGTTTCCAATCGAGAAATGAAAAGTAAAAAAATGGAAAAAAGCAAGAAAATTTAAGAAAAGAAAGTGAGAAAAAGAAAAACTCGCGTACTCGATCAATTTACAACGAGGAAAATTGATGGAGTACTTGTGCTTTTTGCTCAGCTAAAAATTATTTATCCATTCGCCAAAAAAAAAATAGAAAAAATGTCTAGAAGTCTTGAAATCCTCCATCAAAATCCCCTCAACAACCCAACGACCTCATTACCCTCGATTCCCCTCCCCTCGAAAAGCCGGCATGAGCGGCTCATTCCCAGAATCCCAAAAAAGCCCACGAGATAAAATAAAACGTGTGAAGAAGTTCCACCCGAAAGAAACAACAAACACCCAGGGATAAACATTTCGTTCCTCAACAATGCCAGTACGTTCTTTTTTTACAACACGAGAAAATGGCCCGCAAGGGTTTCTCAGGCCATCAACGACACGAAACAACGATGCCCCGAGGAAACACAGAGGCAACTAAATTAACTGGTGAATCTCCTCTGGGCTCACGATATACCCAAATACCCTTGGCCCTCCCCTCCCAGTCCGGCATGAAAATTATTTAGGGATGTACCATGGCATTTGTCCCTCGCCCTCTCTCACGAGGCGCTCTTCACCCCTCGGTGGTTTCCTTGACACATTCGTGACACAACAAAATAACTCGTGATACCTCGTTGTGACGCTGCCACTGTATTTCTCCGTCTCTACCTCCTCCATTTTTTTTAGAGCTAATAAAATTCTTAATCTACGAGTTAGCCTTTTTTTTTTATTCCTCGAGCCGCACTAAAACAGCGAAAAATGTTCCCAAAAAGTCTTCCCATTTTGTGGACATTATTTCCCGAAAAATTGTAAATATTCCTCAACGGAGAAAAAAATTGTTCAATCACTCGACTTCTGCTATTAATAAACAAATAAATCCTATAAAAAATAAAAATTACTGGAGCCCTCCCTGAAATAGTTCGAGGGAGGACTCCCAAGCCACTCCAAATTCGCTCATCTCATATTTTCAGCGGCGAACGTCTCAAATTGACAAAAAAAAATCCAAAAAATGGAGACAAGATGTATGCACGTGTCGCCGGAATGCTCCCCCCCATTGTTTAATATTTCGTGCATCAAGAATGCATCCACAAGCGCACAAGAAATACATAACCACTGGGGCAAAATAAATAATAACAAGAGAAGAAAAAAAAACGGCCGAGAGAGGGAAACCGCACAAATGACGACGTTTCGTTTTGCAGTGGAGAAGAGTTGGAACTGCTCCAATGCTCCGAGTGTTGGCACTCGTAAACGTACGCTCGGGAGATATTTAGTGGGTCGTGTATTTCTAAAATGGAGTATTCACGACGAGTAACCCATTGGATATATAAATTAAACTGAGATGTCACACGTAATTTCAACTTGGATACTGTTAATACGCCATAAATGGACCAATTCCTTGAAATGGATTTTGAGTTAAAACCCACAACCGGTTGGGGATGATCCATCATCCGGCTTTATTACCGCAGTACGTGGCCAACGCGAGCATGTGGACGAGAGTAAACATTGAGAGATCAAGTGTCTGGAGTGGTCGCCATGAAAAAACAACAAATTTGCCATTTCGATAATTCAACGCGAGACAAAAAAATCGAGACAGAGTGTCCTCATAAATTATGTCATCGTCGAATTAATTGGGCGAAATGTGTGAGATTTTGACGGCTAATTGGCCATTTAATTTTACATAAATTGAATAGTCAATTTAATTGAGTGTTTTGGGGGAGGATAAATAAATTTACGTAAAAATGAACATTCTCTCACACGAAATACTTACTCAGGCTTGAATTAATGGCGGTATTAATCATCACGTCGTTCTCAATTGATTGTCTCCGACGGCTGAATCATTAGTTCAATTGATCAAGTCCATCGAATTAGCACAGTCGAAGGAGCCGAAGACACTCCGCAGAATTTAAAACTCGTGTTGTTGGTTCAGGATGAGCCGCTCGCTCTCTCATCCCGACTCATCATCACTCGAAATCATCATCAGTCATTCGTCGTTTGGGTAATTAGCAGTAGTGATTTGCATAAAAAATCATGAATCTTTAAAATTCCCACCACGAGCCACCTCGCCGTGAGCATTGGCCCTCATGGATAATAATAAAACCGTTGCCAGACTGAAAAAATACTGATAACGGAGTATTAATTTTGACTGACACTCTCATCCCGGGGTGTTAGGCAAATTAATGGGGAGTTAGACACGAGTGAAAATCGAGAGAGACATAACGAGGGGATTTTCGCGGGACGATTTTGGGTTGAGGGACAGGTCCCGTGAGCCAGCGGATTCTCGACTCGACTGAGAACTCGGTATCACTCCGGCCACAAGTCAACCCCGCGAAAATTCAGGGCGCAGACGCATTCGATACTTGGCGTTATCGTAATCGAGGCTATTGTTTACTGAAATCAATTTATTGATATGGTCGATGCGAACATCTGTAATGAGCAATGATCAGTTATTTGTGGACTCTGTGCCGTCCTTTTCGTCGCGTCTGCTTCGTTTCGGAGATAATGTCGGGATTAATTGTTTAAAAAGTATCCACAAAGTTTTTCAACTCGTCAACAATCACCAAAAATTCCGCAAATTACAAAATTAATTTAACCTCCTGAAAATTATCGTCAAAATTGAACAACATACTTCAACTTAAATTTTTCTTCAATTGGAAATTAAAAAAAATTATTGTCTCGATATTCCGGAGTTCAGCGGAAGTTTTAGTAACGAAATAAATTAAAATTTCACGTCAATCAGTGATTGTTAAAATTGACAATATATTTTCCTCAAATTTCGCGAGGGATTTCTGGAAAATCGAGAATTAAACCACAAAATCGTCCGATCATCCAGAAATTAAACCGATTTTTGAGTAAAAATCCATCCAAAATTCACGTTAATTAGGGATAGTAAACAATTAAAATTAGTACATTTCGTAACAAGTGAAAAAAAATGGTTTTTGGCGAGTGGGAGGTTAGCCTTCGGCTCGTGATATAATCCCACGAGTCAAAAACCACTGTTTTCACGTGTTACGAATAATATTTTTTGTTACGCTGTGTCGGAAAAGTAACTTTTCATTCACTCGACGCGAAGCGGAGAGTGACTAAAAAGTGCTTTTTCGACACATTGAGATGAAAAATATATTGTGCAACTAGTGCGTAAAGTAGCACTTTTTCGCACGAGCGCTAGGTGACCACACGAGGCGAAAAATACCTGCCAATACCTGCCAAAATTCGCTTTGGGGCGAGGTTTGCGGGCAAAGTGGTTTTTCTGTGTGCGGAGTGCGGAAAAATCAAGATCGGTCGTAAAGTGAAATTCGAGTGCGTAAAGCGAGGCACGAGTTCCGCTTTACGCCCGACTTCTGACTTTTACGCACACTGCGCCGAAAAGTACCACTTTACGCACGCAAACCGGTACCGAAAAGTGAACTTTTCGGGCAGGTATTGCAAAAAATTTCTTTCCGAACTTTCATGGCAGATTTTCGGAAAGCGCTAACATTCTCGTGCCCTGAAAATTCCAGTGATTCCCGGCACGCACGAACAATGATTATATTTCCAAACGCAATTATCCAACAATTAGCGAGTCAATTACTTCCGTCAGGGGTTCTCGATTCCTAATTACAAATTCCAATTGATTCGAAAGAAAGAAATTGCTGGCGGCCCAAAACATTTCTACAAATTCATTGAATTCTGGGGGAGCCGAATAGTTTGCTTATTCCCTTTGAACATTTTCCCCAACAAATGTTACGAATTATTCGGGTTAAGGGGTTAATCAATGCAGGTATTGAATAATTGCAATATTATTTAGTAGTCGTTAAGCGTGTTACTGTAAACATTGGGCGAGGATGCATGAATAAACGGCGGAATACACCGAACTTTTGGGCTGAAGAGATCGATCGCAAAAGGACGCAAGAGGAATAGGAGAGAGCGTGGGCTGAGAGGAAGAGACCCTGTGCGCAGCTCCATCGATTATCCCTGCAAGAGAAGCCCTCGCGTTCTTGTCCCTCTCGCATTCTCTTCTCTCCCTTCTTACTCACCTCCCTCACACTCACTTTGCGGTGAACTCGCCGTCTCTATTCGGTCTCTTTCACTTTAACGAAAAGCCCAAACTAAAGCGGTACCCATTCATTGTGCGTTTTTACACGTTAACTTAATAAATTAGTTGTCACTGACACGAGTGGGTGGAGATCGAGGCGACTGATTAAAGTTTGAGATTGAATTACAATTAATGCGATTATTAGTGTAAAAATAAGGGGACACGTGGCGAACAATTCACGGAAAATTGGGGGAATTGTTATCAATGGGGAGGGGGAATCATCCCCTGAAGAAAATCCTAATTGCTGAAAATTGTTCAGTCATTAATTTTTTTCAACTCTCAATAACTATCAATATTTATATTAAATTCTCAGTTCTCGGAAAACTTGACGACAGTAATTGGTATATTTTTTTTAAATCCCAGAAAATACTGTTTAAATATTTTCTCTAAATTTTCCAGTGGACCTCTCCGAAATATTTATCGGGTTTAATTTTCCCTGGAGGTTCAAGAAATTTTCTTCCTAAAAATTCCCGATTGTAATGAAAAATCAATGAGAACGGAAAATTTCAGATTTATGTGGCCCTGGCAATTAATCCAAACCCAAAAAAATCCACTCAAAGATATTCTTGAATTTTCAGGACAATGGCACGGAATATATTTCCAGCGAATGCGAATTCCCCAATTTGAAAGCAAAATTTTTGTTTTTAAATCCCTCAAATGAAATGTTTAAAAAAAAAATTCCCAAGTGATACATTCGCCGCCACCCCCGTCGACAATACAATAAATAAAATTTCGTGACGATAGTTGATATATGATACGAGTACTGAAGGGGGGGGGAGGTGGTTAAACCTCGCAGGGGGATAATATTTAATTTCTTGCACGACTGAGTTCTCCGGCTCACCAAGCATTGCTCACCGATCGAGTCTCTGGGCAGTTGGTACCATTTCTCCTCATTTTATTTCTCCCCCTCCTTTCCCCTATCGCCAACAACAGTCATCGAATAAACATGAGTATGCGCCTACGTAAATTTTTAATAACTATCCTTGTTTATTTTTCTCTCCCCTTCGGCGCAAGCCAACTTATAATTAACTTGGTGAATTTATTTTTTTCCCTCCTCTCATTCATATCTTATACTCGGAATACATATATATATTTTTTTCTCCACAAGCCTGCAGGGACTTATCGGCGCCCGCCCACCCGGTAATTGATTTTTTAAAGTTCATTCGAGTCGAAGAACTAGGCGACTGAATAGACGACGATATCACCACGAAAAGCCGTGTGTTGGTTCTAGATAAAGCTTGACTAGTCTCACCCCTCGGTCGCGATGTCACATGATGATTGAGTGACACTGGGACTTCGGACTGGCGTTGATATCACGTCATTAAAGGGACAGAATTTTAATGAGCTGAAAAAATCACGCGACCCGATTGATTGTAAAATACCCTCGAATAATCGAGACAAAGAGTTTCTTCGAAGAAACGAGCGAATAAAAAAATCGAAAGCAAAAAAAATTAATAGAGAGAAGGGGACAGTCTTACCTGAATTTGGTTGAGGGAGGAAAGGGTTGCAATTAACGACTAATTAAAATAATATCCTAATTATCCGGGGCCCTCAACCCAAGTCTCTTCCGAAAACCCAAACCAAATAATTCGAACTTCGCGAGAGAATCTTCTCTTTCGCGTGAGCTCTCGAGGACGCTTCCGTCGAAACGAAATCTAAGAGCGAGGTCAAATTCGATAAAAAATGCTAATCCTCAGGTAAATTCTCCGAGCTATTCCGTAAAAATTATTCATCCGTCCGGGGCCTCATGGCTAGCCACGAGACCTTTAACGACACGATCTAAAATTTCTCTAGACCGTTCCACAAAAATTCTCAACTATCCAACAATTTTTCTGTTCTGGGGTAAAATACCCCCTAAAATTTCTGTTACATTCCACCGCTTTCCAAAAAATAACGTCCCCTTTCCGTATTTTTCCGGCGTTTGATTAAAAAATTTATGGAGTCTTCCCGAAAATCTCTGAAAACAACTCACACCAGTAGCTTCTCGATTATTTTTCCCATCCAAATCTTGGCCAATAGGATTGCACCATTCGATGTTATTTTGTCTAGCCAACACGGTATTTCAGCGGAAATTCTTGGAAATTTCACTGGCAATTTTTCATGTTGCCTATATAAAAAAAACAAATGATGAAGTAACCCTCAATT
>JAPYZM010002726.1:0-13009 GCA_030522845.1 Psyttalia concolor
ATCGACCACACAGTGGGCCTCAATCGGATGACCGAGGTTCGGTGCTCGTATGATTGACCACACTGTTGCCCTCAATCGGATGACCGAGGTTCGGCCCCCATATGATCGACCACACAGTGGCCCTCAATCGTATGACCGAAGTTCAGTGCCCGTATGATGGACCACACAGTGGCCCTCAATCGGACCGAGTTTGGGCGCTCGTACAATTGGCCACGCAGTGGCCCTCAATCGTGTGGGCGAGCTTCAGTGATCGTATAATCGGCCGCAAAGGGGCCCTCAATCGGGTAGCCGAAGTTCGGCAGCCTAATTTTGGGCCGATGCTCGGCCGCATTGTTAACATCGGCGAACCCTGCATGGGGTTTTCTTTTTGCTCAAGAGTTTTATTTCCCTGAGTGCAGAAATGGTAGAAATGATGAAATATTTAATAAAATAATAAATAATAGTAATAATATAATAATAACACAACTAGATTGTTAGGTTATGTTTGGCAGCGATTGCTAATATACATGATTAATTTTGATACATTCACAATATAAATATACACAGAAATGGTTTAAAACACCCAGGAGAATGTAGCTCTATAGGAAAATTATTATAATGACGATGCCAGCAATTGTGATCATAAATTATAATATAAATTATTCAGTCGGTTCAGATAGTTTTATCCCTAGCTGCTGCCCCAGCACCGTGAAACGCAGCTTCAGTAAACCGCCAGTAACATTACCAATCTCTAGTTACAAAAGAATAATAATCCTAGAATTCACTATTACTGGATTGCAGCAGTTCCCTGGCGGAACATGCCCTCTATACAGGCAGTGAGTTTTCGAATCCTGACGTCAGTGACAACTTTCTGTGATTTTTATAGACTAAGACATCGTAAATGAAGAAAAAGCAGCGAAAACTATATCAAACAATTGTTCAAAAATATCTGTAAATCTAAGAGAGATAGTGCATCTTCGTCATAACCTTTTTTGTGCATCTATAAAGAAGATCATAATAAAAAAATACGCTATCTCTCTCAATTTTAGAAATATTTTTGAGCAACTAATTGGCGTAATCGGAATAAAGGTATGTCAATTGAAAATCGTCTAAATTAGGACATTGGAAAAATGTATAATAGGGGAAAAATATTGTAATTTAGGATAATTTTTTCATAAATTACCTGATTGATCTCGTATTTTAGAAAATCGTAAACTGCGATTTCAAAAGCGTAAATTGTGTTTCCAAATATCCTGCATGACAAGAACATTTCTCTGTATAAATCAAGGGAAGTTTGATTTCCATAGTTTGGCCGAGGTACACTCAGTTTTTTTCTTTAAGTCGGTATGATTTCAATCAATATTTCCGGTTGATGGAGAAAACTTTTTTGTGAAGAAAATAATTCATTGAATTCTTCACCAAGCCACGTTTCACCTGCAATTTTGCAAAAACTGCCCCGAGAATCAAAGAGTCTTTCCCCTAAATTGGAGTATGGAATGGCACACGAGGGATATCCGGCAGCTCTCACCCGTATATATGGCGGTGGTCAAAATCGTTGACCGAAATCCAGAGACCAGATGAGGGTTCGACTGCGGTAAATGTGGGTCGAAGGCATTCAGTTGCACCGCAGTTACACCACACTTGGCCCACATGCTATATACCTGGTATATACCTGGCATTGGTCCTGGGCTATCACTCCGTTTCGACCATGATATTTACGATGAAATTGATGCGTATCAGGGATCATAAAAGATGAACGGATGCTTGAGATGTTGGATGGAAAAATTTTATTTCATGGTTTGTGGAGCACTCGACGGTGAAACGTGCATGGTAAGTGAGCCTCGTCGAGTGGAATCGATTCTTCAAGGGGTCCCTGTCACACGTACTTGAAGGAAGGAGATGGACACACCTTGAGATTTTAAAATGAGGGCTGTGGGTATTGGCAGGATCTCAATTCCTCACTTTTCACGCTCCAGAATTATTTGGAAGGAGTGAGAATGATGGGGAATTTATCTTGATGATTCCTTTTCGTTTGGTTCGTGGTGATATATGATCATTGAGGGTTAAGCGAAATTATCAAATAGATTGATGCGTTCGAATGAAATTTCTAGCGTCGATGACCGGATTACCGGAAGTAATCCGCATCGACTCGACTTGCAATCCTTCACGATAATTCTACATGACGTCATCGACGATCCATGATAGGACCTCCCCATATGAACAGGAGATCCTTATATTGCTTTCGGGGAGATGTCCACTTTGTAGACGAGAGTTTGTCATCGCACTGTAAAAAATAGTAACGCGAGTACAGACACTTTGTCCTCTTTTCAAGATATTTCGTTATCCAGAAAAGGACGAATTTGGTGATTTAAATTTTAAGTCTTGTTTTAGATGGAAAACACGTATTACTTTAAGATGAAGTTCTCTCATCAATGTCCTAGATGAAGACAAAAGTAGACGATAAGATCTACGTGATAGGTCGTCATTCATTTACTTAAGCACTCCATAATTTAATACTTAACATTTCTGAACGTAGAGGGGAAAAAATTGAAAAATGATGTTGAAATAGTCTTAACGATCCTTTCTCACCTCAATTAGGATGATATATGACCATAACGGGTCAAGCAAAATTATCAAATAAATCAATGCATTGACATAAATTTTCTAGTCGATAGCACGGAAAGTAATCCGTATCGGCTCGTCTTCTCATCCTTCCCAATGAATTTACATAACGTTATCCGCAACTGATGATAGGATCTCCCCATGTGAACATGTGAACTTATATTTCTTTCGAAGGAAAAAGGTTGTCATTGCACTATAAAATATGGTGACACGAGTGAAGACACTTTACCTTTTTTTCATGTCCAGTAAATGTCGAACTTAGTGCATTCACCGCGTACATCATTCGAAATTTTCTTTTTGAGTGCGGAAAGCATCTAATTTCCGTGATGAATTTCTTTCTGACACATTTTGATGAAGACGAATGTAAATGACAAGATCATCTTAATTTGTCATCATGAATTTACATAAGCGCTCAATAACCTAATGCTGAACAGAATCCGGGAGATTTTCGGGGTAGAGGACAAGGATTGAAAAATGATCTTGAAACAATTTTGATGATTCTTTTTCATTTCGATCAGTGTGATATACGATCATAAAGTGTGCCACGAGCAGTAGCAAAAATAATTCACACTGACTCGACTTCCATTTCTTTTAAATAATTTTATATGACCTCATCAACGATCGATAATAGAAACCTTTCTATGTGGACAGAAGATCCTCTTCATTCTTTCTTAGAGATGTCCACTTTGTAGAGAAAAGGCTGTGATCACACTATAAAACTAGTGACACGAATAAAGACAATTTGTCTTCCTTTCGGGATATTTCCGTTTCCATAAACTGTCTTGAATTTGATGATGTGAAGTTCAAGACATTATAAAGGAATTTCGTTATTTAAGCTTCTGATTTTTGAGTGGAAAAAAACGTTCAATTTCAATATTAATTTCTAGGTCTAACATCTTAAATTTAGATGCTAGTAAATAACAAGATCCACTTGCTATCTCGTCATTTATTCTATATAAACTGGGGCGTTAATTGTGGTACTTCCAAAGTGAAGGCTTTTGTGACAACGGTTAATGCGCTCCCTATGTCACACAAGCACTTGATAATTCAGCACTAAATATAATCCCGGAAATTTCGATTCTCATAGGTACGCTCTAGCGGTGATTCCATTTGCGCATAATGAGGATGGGAAATTGGTAAAGGGAAGAGGATGTTGTTAATGGCTGAAAGGTTTTGAATTATAGAATTCCCTTTATTCAAATGGGGAATTACAACGACACGATAAGGCATCATTAAGATTATCGGATTTCCATGTACAGAATATCAAGTATCTTCGTAATATGCTTATTCGAGGAGTGTGTGGCTTCCTGCGGTACCCGAGTCATTTATTCTCCATTCATGGACGACATCAAGCCGATAGTGCACTCGAGACGAAGACTGAGTGGGCTCTGTATGGTTTTGTATTGGACGCTTTTGGCGCCACTTAGTGAGCCAATATTTTCCCACTAGCAATCCCATTTGACCATTCATCATTAATAATGGGGGTACGTGTATCGGGATAAATTCAACGCCAACACATGGTGTTAATCAATTTTATCGACAGTGAGATAGTGGTACTTGCATCCGGACGATTTCTCGTTTTGTGCCAGAACCTTCCGGCGTTGAAAATGAGCAGTAATAGAGGTGAGTATCTGCCAGAGTAAAACAAATTTATCTTCTTTTATCGTTTTTGTTTTTTTAACAATCAAAGGAAATTTTATTCACGGACGAAAAGTAGGGATATCGTATTTTGGGCTTCAACTCAAGTCAACTAATCAACTCAACTTTTAAAACCAATGATATATTTTTTGGCCCTGATCGCTAGGAGGATGAGCGGCCTCCTTTATTGGGTCTTTCAATGTGACTTTAACCCTACTCAGGTTCTGATGCTTCGAATGATTTTTAAGCTTCATTTCGAGTCTAATCTTTTCGTGATCTGAGTGTAATTTCAAGTCTGATTATTGACACGTCTTTGGTGGGCCTCATATTTTCTAGAGACTATCAGAGTCTCATTTGGATGACTTGGTTTTGAGACTTTTGATCTAACTTTTGGGTGTAACACCCAGAAATGCATCTACTTTTGGCTTGATTCTTTGAATTTGATTTCCCTCGTTTGAAGCGAAAGCGTTAATTTAGAGCGTTAATCTCCATAGCTACTTGTGAGTCACCCTATAGTCTAGCGTAAGTTAATTGAAATAATCCTAATAACAATGCGCGGACTCATTTAGTCATAGGTCAACCTTGCCATAACCGTTAAACAACCTTGTCGTAACCCTAACTCTGGGCTGAAGCCAATACTCAACAATCATCCTTGGATTATCACTCAGATTTATTTACTACTTGCAAAGCCCAACTGCCAGACAAACTGCGAACAGAGACTTCGACGAAATTCATTTCTGAGAGGCTAATCTCCATGAAAACCTTTTCTCCACGCTTCAAGCAGGTATTTTCAGTTGAACTTCAAGTGGAAAATATAAATGGGAATGAGACCAGCTGGATTACAAAAAACTGAAATTCATATTTGAATTTCAACGAGTATTAGGTCTATCCAACACGGATGAAATAAAAAGAGAAGCCCTTGAAAATCCGTCAGCGCGTGATGATGTCACCTACCCTTTGGGAGTTGCACATACAGGGTCTGTATCCTCTTGGGCGCCAGTGCACACAGTCCTCTCATTCTTACACCAACACCATGAAAATCCAAATGTAATATGTGTGCAGCTGTAAAAGCTCCGGACCTCTCAGTTTATTAAGTAATTAAATCCAACGTTCTCAGTTTAATTGTGCAAATTAACCTTTCTGAGAAAAAAATGATTCAAAGCTCCATCTCAGAAAGAAAACAAATGAGAATGGTTTTTACGAAATGGAAGGGACTTTATTTCCATTTTCGCCTTGATGTAATTTCTTTTGAGGACATTGAGGAGAAAAAAACGCGTCGGAATAACGGGCGAATTCAATGAAGTAATTTGAAAAAGAAAGTGAAAAAATCGAATAAACGAGGGGGGGGGGGAGAGACCGATAATTAAATTTTCCTTCAATTAATCGCCAGAGTGATCCTGTCGACGGTCGATAATTACCAACACACACAGAGTTTAATGATTAAACCCATAGTCACCCATAGTCGAATGGTAATCGACGAATTTCCACAACAGAGTAAGTGAGAATTGAAGATAAAAAATGGATATCCGGGATTATACCACTGATTACTTGAGCATGTCACGATGAAATTGGAAAAAAATTATTCGCGTTAATGTCAGGTGGGATTTCACTAATTCCCGTCAAATTAAATAATTCATTGTTTGGAATTGGCGGCAGTGGATGGGAGGAATTGCAGCTGTCACTCAACAAATGAAATGGATACGTAAAATTGTGGGATGAGAGGATTCATAAGTGCAAATGGGGCTTTTCCGAGAATGTCCTCCCAATGGACTCAATGGCCCTGATCATTCTAGTGAACGATAACGATCAATGCCCAATGGAAAATGAAGCATAAGTGAGTCTTGGAAAACAGTTTTGTAAAACCGAAAGCTCGCGACTGCTAACGATTATCGGATGGCTTCCATCCCATCTGCTGATAAAATTCGAAGGGAATACGAGTTGGTAGGGAAGTTTGAAATTTTGCGAGTTTTCAGAGAGGATTCGAAATTGAAATCAACTAATCTCATCTTGAATATCGGTTAGGTAGTTAATTTTTTTTTTAATTTGTAATATCCTTGGTTTTATCGAAGTATTTTCTCGATTTGAAATTTCTCCTCTAGCCTACCTCTCTCTCCTTTATTTTCTCTCCTTATTATCTGTGGTATCATGGCCGTCTTACACTTAGCTGTGCCCCATTCGAGCTAGGACTGCACGGGACACCATGTAAAACCCCAGTCGCACAGCCGACTGTGCAGGGCCCTAATGTATTCTATAACACCTATATGTATCTATAACACCAACTAGATGAAGACACTAAAACACTACGCTATGCCTACCGCCCGTAATTTCTGCGCGAGCGAGATGTTTCTGAGCGGTTAAATTCTAATTCTATTTGAATTTATTTAATGCCTAAAAGGAGGGTAGGCGGTTTGATAGGTGGAATTTGAAGAGAGAGAGGTTTCCGTGTTCCCGGTAGCTTAGTTGGAAGAGTGACCGGCGCGTAACTGGGAGACCCGGATTCGAATCCCGGCTGGGTTATCGGGATTTTTTTCTCTCGAAATTCTAATTCTATTTGAATTTTTTTTTACCTATCCAAGTACTAAAGGAACTCAACGCTACTTAACTTGGATGTCCGCCGGAACAACACCTCGCGCGCCTAATTATTATGGCCGGTAGATAGTTAATTATCTATGGTCTATTATCTAAAGGTAGGCTTGTAACAGTCCCAAATTGAGGCTTCGAGGTTTCAACTGGAGCTGCTCAAGCCTTAACATGAACCTTGAATATCTCAAAATACCTATCAAGTACCTGTCAAGTTACTTCCATTAATCGAGCAGACGACAATGATCTCTTCACTATGTTTTTGAACAGAAAATTATTTATTATTTATTTCAGAACATTTGAAACTCCAACTGATAAAAAACTATTTATAGCGATCATCCACAAATCAACGGTCACATAATCACTTGTTCAATACATCTGAATGATTAATCGATTCAGCAACACATGAGAAAACATGTATAACCATTGAAACATACGACAAATGTATCCGTTCAATCATTCCTCTCTCGTCCGTCACAAATTCTTGTCGCTCTGGCATCAATCTAGTTTCCGAATATTTATCGATGCATCGAATCGGACCCAATTCGTGTCCACCTAGGACAAGTCAAAGAGTGCCACCGAAACACGTTGCAATATAACCTACACTTGCCAATTTCATTATTTTGCCATTTTTTTTATCCAGCTATTTTTTTTCTGTTTTCTCATCTACATCGCCTGTCACGAATCCAACTTCCAATTACTATTTGTCGTGAGCCAAACGTGGATGGAGAAGGGGAGAGCACGAGACAGAGTGCGATTTCGTTTTCGCTCTTCTACCTTCACCGATGCATGTCGCCCATGACGTGGGACAGATGAGGTTGCGTTCTGTTAACGCAGTTTACTCGTGCGAACCTGAAATTTCCTCTTTCAATCTATGCCGTACACACTAGATATATTTAACATCGTAGAAAGGTAGAATGGAAAAACGTTTACGGAAATTTATTCTGGAGGATTTTCAATATATCTATCATCAGGTTAATCTTAGAGAGTTCATTAGTTTTACGACTAGTTCGTTAATTGTTTAATTCATTACAATTCCATCAGTCTATGTTTCAAAATTAAACCATGTCATCTCTAACTACGCTGAAGAGAGGATTGAGTTATATATCACGTCTTGATTCCAAAGAACTCGAAATAATATTATTAGTATAGAATATCAATCTTAAAAGGAGAATAACTAATTATATCAATCCTTCATCGTTTCATTATGCATATCCTGAGTAATTGACCTTACGAAATTGTTTAATCGTAATCACCTTTAAATTAAGATTCAAATGTAAATTCCCTGAAAGAAATCGTCACTAAAAAGTATCTAATCGATGGGAGAAACGATCTGAAGACAGAAACAGGTAGAGGCATTTTCGATACAAATTTTCCGACGCGTGTGAACCAAATTACTTAAGCAATCCACAAACTTTACCACTAGATAAATTTTATTGGGCAGTTAACATGATTGACTAAAACTGTAGTATCACCTCACGGTTATACCCAAAAATCCCCGTTTGGCCCTTGAAAGTCTCAACGCAAGGCCTTTGGAAGTCCTAATTTGAGACTTAAAAATCTTAAGTTAATATTCGAAAGATTCGAGTTTAGTTTCCAAAGGCCAATTCTGAATGTTCCTAAGTTTTAAATTAAGATCGGAAATCTCAAATTGAAGGGTGTTCTTTTTTTTCTCGTCACCTGCACCACAGGGGTCCAATCTCGTGACAATCAGAAGAATGGCTCCACCAGAAAAAGGATTCAATGAGAACAGTTCATCACGATTGTCCCCAACGTTTCAGTTCAATAACTCGCGACAAGCTGACCTACCAGTAATTTGAATGAAAAGGTGGGAGGAGGGTGTACCTAAGGGCTTTCAGACATGTCGATGGTGAACTGTGTGTACATTGGACTACGCCTGTCGCAAGAGAAATACATATACCGAAGCATATTCCAGCATCCCGCTTGAGCGCATTCAGAGGCTAGGGGGACGTGTCCTGTCTGAGAGACTCTGGTGGGTCGTGGCTATTCCAAATCGAAATCACTGGGGAAATATCCCCAGTCTGTGTAGTGCCAACGACAAGCAGAGAGGACAGCCGAATACCAAGCCGATTGTCCATCTCTCAATCACTCATGTCCGAATGACCATCGTGATGCATCCATCTCTTCATCTCCCCCTTCACGCGTCTCATTCTGCTCACGAATCATCCCCTTCATGGATATTACAAATTAGTGCAACGAAATGGCCGCATCCAGTCTCAACGGGAGAGGGGTGTCACAATTTCCATAATTGTACACGAGTTAACGATCCCATTGTACAATGTAACTTACAGCATTGTCTGATGATCACTCAAAATGTGCTGAATATGTAATGCTTACCTGGAACAGAAAATTAAATGGAGCCGTTAGTTAGGGGAAGTTGAATGTGAATTCATTTATGAAGTAATTTTACTTCATTGAATACATTGTGCATTCATAGGAGGTGATAAAGGAGCAACTGCTCGAGCAAATTTTCAATACAAAAAACTAATATTAGAAAATATTTATGTAAAAATGGTTAATATTGCATTGAGATCACTTAATACTTATTTGATTTTGAGAACATTTTAAATGGGGCCTTTTGTTGATCCGAATTCGACATTTCAAAGACTGAAGTTAAAAATTTAGAAGATCTTGGTCTGAGGCTGCTCAAAGTCCTAATTTAAATACTAGATCCTAACTCGATTCATAGTTAAAGGAATTTTGAAAATCTTTTTTACCTCAAGTTTAAAATTGAAATAATTCATTTCTTTGTTAACTATTTTTTTCACTTATAAATGTACAATCGCAATTTTCTTTGAACAAACAGTACAGAGATACCCTCGCCAAGGAAGGAATCAAATCTGCTCTCTAGGAAAATGTAATTCCCTGGCCCAGCACCAATTTTGATCAATTTATAGCTCATGGTGCTTTCGTAATGCTCATTCATGTTTGACTTACTGTACGGTAAAATGCCTCCGCCTCTCCCACCCACTCCAGATTGTCAAGTTATTCAAAACACTTTCCACCCGCCTTTGTGAACGAGTAGACCCATATACCTCAACTCTTTCCAAAGTCATCACGAGAAATAATAACGAGAGGGAAAAATAAAGTTTAACCAGGTCAACCAGATTGTGGTCTGTTTGAAAAAAAAAGTTGGAAAATACTCGCAGTAGTTCAGTACATTCTGAAGTGCTATCAACACTGAAGATGGAGTACTCGAAGAGGATTCTTGACATTTACCTTCGCAAATATTTTCCCAACGAAAATGTGTCTTCCATGATGTTCAAAAAATTCGATGTTGATTCTGACGCCAAATCGGTGTCCCAGAAACTAACGATGGGAAAAATACATGGCACCACTGTCTCAGTTCAGTTTATCTTCAATTGTGAGCGATTACATGTAAGTTTGCTGATATAATATATTTCCTATGAATTCACTTCATTTATTATGATTTGAGATTATAAGACAGTCATGTCCACAGAGTCCGAGTTCCAACTGTATCGCAGATCTTTTCTCGCTCGACTGTTTGGCATTAGGAAATTTCTACTAGGATTTGTGCTTGCTTCACTCGATTAGATCGTAGGTTTCTAACTCTACCCAGACCAGAGGTCAGGAGGAGGATAAGAGATTAAGGCTTTATCCAATCCTGTGTCATAACGTAGAAAGCCTGGATCAGGCTTGGTAGCCAAGCCCAGACCAATATTAGGAAATCCCTGGAATGGAACGTGGGGCGAGATCTAGAAATTCACGCAGGCCCATCCACAGCGGGCAACACTTGCCCAAGTCTCGGTCAAGTGATATGCTATGCTTTTACTTTTGGTTACAATTTTGTGCCTTATTTAAATATTGGTCATGCTCTACGTTTACAACTGTAAAATACTAAATTCTGATCACCTCGTCAATTATCATTGTGTTGACAGACATTTGTGGTATAATTCAGGACATCTTATAAAAAATGAACTGGAAATTCACACTGGGAATTCACTTATCTGGTTCATTTGCTTTAAAGAAAACCACTCACTCACTGCTTATGTGCTGGGTATCGCCTCAATACCTATACTTGAAATGCGTAGTCAAGTTTCTGCCCTAATTGAGTTACCTTAGGGGAGCTATGGGTTGAGCCACATTATAAGTCTCTTGTCAAACTTCCTCGAAATTGGCCCCGATAACTCTGCCTTATACTTTTATCAGTGCCCCCTTCTATTCTGGAACCATCATTGTGTAAATTTTTGTTTTTTTCTTTTTGTAAGTAGGGTCGTCGCGTCCTTGATTACCCTTACATAGGAACGTAGCGGCATTGGATTCGACTTTCACCAATTCGATATGAAAGTTCCCTGTGCGTCAGTAGATAGGATTGATTTCAGCAGACCAATTCAGAGAATAGCTTGATCAAGACCTGGGAAATCCAAGCCTTATATACAAGCCCTGTACACAGTCTGATTCAAGACCAGTTACCAAGTCTCCATAAAAGTTTCAAGCCAGGACTTTCCAAAAGCTGGACAACTAGTTGTGGATACAGCATGATCCGGACCTGGTGTCACCAAGTCTCGGATACCAGTCCTGGGTCTGGAATAGTAGCCGTGGGCGCGGATTATGATCACACGAGTTAAAAAATATTTTTATCGCCGTATGGAATCTGACCATATTCTCCGACATAGAAGGGCTTAGAATAGTGTAAAATGGACATTCAGTGAAATTACCAATATCCATGGTAGAATCTAGTAATTTTTTGTATATAGAACGGCAGTGAGACACCAATAGCTACGCGAATAATTTCCAATGGATGCAGATGACGGAGAATATGGTGTAGGAGATCCCGGAGGAGATGCATAATAAAGCGATATGTAAGAGCTGCGGCGGGGTCTCGTTGAATATAAATTGTTCAGCGTGAGGCGAAGGTGGCCGTGATGGTACACGTAATGTGTTTTCATGTGTACAAAATCGATTCCTGGATGGGAGAGAGAATATCAAAGATACCGGCTTGAGGGACGTCTAACCTTCTATGAACAATTGTCATCTTCTACTGCTCTAGGTCAATGCCTATTATTGAAAGTACAAATTATGACGGAAATTACCTGCCAAATTCGGTTGTTTTGTTATGATTGTAGTCTACCGTTTGATAAATTCTCATCGACTTACAGCAGGATCGTTTATAAAAGGAAAGTAACAAAATGGCCAGATATTAATAGAAGGATTATACTTTTTAAGGTGAATATGTGGCAGGAGATTTGAATAAAAAATATCGTTGAAATTGACATAATTTTAAAAAAAGGGAAAATTTCAAAGAAATTAGCAAGTTATGGATGGAAAAACTTCAAAAATTATTGGATTAAATATTTTTTGTATTAAATATTTGATAAGGAAAGAATAGATTCTTTTATAAAATAAAGATTCTTTGTACATAGTATCTGAGTAATTGCAGCAGAATTACCGGCTACAGTCATTACCGCACGATCGATGACCGCATGAATGGAAATCCATAGAATACACGACTAATTTTGAAACCCTTGAAAACCCATCCTATTCCATATTGGAGCGATAATTGGCCTTGCGTTTCATCAATTTTCGGATAATAGGGTCTGTGGTACGGACTTCCATTGTGATTGGAAATGATTACAGTTCGATCTCAATCAAAATGAATTTTTTTTTGCAGAATGCTTTCTGTTAATTGTCGACGAATATGATTTTTATCCAACATGTTCCTATTAACATCTGCATTGTAATTGCATAATATTTTTATGGCGTTACTCATTTTGAAATAACTAAAATGCCTAAACGTCAAATTCGCTATTTCGTTTTCTCAGTCAAGGAAAACAGAATGTAGAAATCTTTCTCTTTCAATTCGAAACACTTGAAGATTTCTAAACATTTTGAATTGAAAAAGTAATGTAGACAATTCTACGTCAAATGGGAAATGACAAAAACATCATGTTTCCGATTGTCTTCGTAATTGTATTCTGAGAAATAGTATATGAGACCAAGCTCTCATCAAATTTTTAGAACGATTAGGTTTTCGGTAATTGTTTAGTAGACTCACACGGTATGGTATACCTGGTTCCGGGTATGGACAACCACTGGACTCGTGTTTGCAAGCGTTAATTCCCCCCAAATAAACATCTTAAAGTTGGGACCGAATATTCGCAGTGAGCAGTGTCGTGAGATTGTTGACAGTAGTTGGAATTCATTTCAT